>VOMN01056378.1:0-47135 GCA_014899125.1 Orchestia grillus
GCTCTGGAGTCGAAGCTCTGGAGTCGAAGCTCTGGAGTCAAAGCTCTGGAGTCGAAGCTCTGGAGTCTTAGTTAATTAATATCTGAATTCAATACAGTTATGAAGATGAAGGGATATCGAAATGTATTTCTTAGTGAAAATTTATCCATCAAAAACGTTTTCGCGGACGTTGAGTTGACTGTTGAGTTTCCAATTGGTATAGTAACGGGAAAAAGCTCTCTGGACATTTAGATATATTTTCTTTAGCGCTCGGCTACGGTGAAAATCGGTTTACAGGTTTTGTCGGAGCTGGTTATGATCATAAAAATTTACTGCTGTATGAATTATTCGTCTACCTAACGCACTTCAACAGTGGCATAAACAGCTTAACTCGGAGAGCAAGGTCATCAGCCATGAGTGCTCAAAGCTAGGCACTCGAGCGAGCAAAACTTTTTAGCGAGTTGAGGTTTTGCTCAACCTCAACAACCGCAAGTTTTTGCTTGCGGTTGTTGTCTGCTCGACACAGGTAAAGGAAGAGTGATCAACGCTTTGTAACAATGAAGTAACCCTAACCATCGTGTTTGTTCGAAGTGATCCGGTAAATGGATGAATGGTAAAACTTCCTTTCACGGCACTGAGGTTGCAGTTAATATCCAGCAGCAGCGAAAGCTCCTAGAATTTGATGATGATATCGTCACTATTTCAGTATCTCAATGCGACGAAAGTGAAATGATGCAAAATTTGATGTGTTTCCTTATGGCCATTTTGACTTCCAGTTCTTGTAATAGAAATTGACTGTGGGCGGAAATATTGATGGTAGCATATTTCTACGTGGGCTTTCTGTGCGTCGAACGCTTCCTGTTCGCGCATTACCAATGGTAATATATAACAAAGTTTTTACATATGAGACTAGATTTTCCTTGAATTGCTTAGAAAGAGATCATGCCAGCTCATGAAGTTGTGCGCACACAGCATAGCGCGTCGAGCCGACCGGTACGTGAGGCGGCTCCCCGTTTTACGCACGCTTTTTTCTGCTGGCTGTTGTGCATCTACAGCCTGGCCCTGGCATTCTTCTCAACCCAGTTCAGACCGCAGTTATTTCAGCCCCTTGACTAGCCTATACATTGGAATGGTTTTCGTCGAAGTTAAAAGTTATGTGAGAACTATTTTTTGCTCTTTGAGGAGCTTGATACTAGTAAAAAAATTATGTGCCATTGTGTTAGTTTGTCCTGCAGAGTTAAAAATAGTTGCACAATACGTGCGCACGTTGTTGTCCTGGATACTGAAAAAGTCTTAACTTCACACCATTTCTAATAAGACGGGCGTCGTTCTGCCGACTGAATTTTCTCGCTGTAAAACATCACTCGCTTATGGTTGATGTGAAAAGAGGTCTCCATTAAAAACTGGTGCAGGTATCTGGGCGCTGATGTGACTGAGGTGGATCACATAACACGGGGTGCTTTCGAAAGCCCTGACCCCGGACGTTTGAATAACTGCCCAAGTCTTTAGCAATGCACGATTTCAATTTGTCTGAAAAATGACCTGATTTGAAGCATCAAAATCTGAGCTCCCTGCTAGAAAGAGAACAGGCTCAAAGTCATCGCTTCAGAAAGCGCAGCTCAAAAGCATTTTTATTTTTTGACGCGGAAGCTCTTTGTCGTCATAGCTCAAGACGACGAAATTACTTTCTCGACGAATTTATTTTCACGGTAAAACTTGGGCTCTTGAAGCCCAGGCAGGCGACTGCTCATCTCCTTGTTCGCTGAATTGTCAACGGACAAAAACAGAACTTTCCCAAACATTTGCATGCCGAAATCTTGCACTGCTTATTGCTTCGCCGTGCTCCTCAGTAAAATTTTCAAGTTCCGAGATTTGCGAGAGTTTTCGGAGCAGATGCTTAGAATGGTGTTGCTCTGCGCACAATTGAGGATATTGTCTTCTCTGCATTTCCATGAACTCGATGAGGTTTTTGTTCGAATATTTGAGTGCTGTTTATGGAAATGCATCATCGTAAATTCAGCGCCACGAAAATTTATCGAAAGCTTGACTCGCGTCTAATGTGAGCTGTCTCTTTCGAGTGCGCGAGTGTGTGAAGCTTCGGTAATTGTTTTTACGAAACACTATACTCGTCAATTTTTTTTGCGCCGATAAATCGTTCTAGAAATGGCATAGCGTTGCTTGAGATCGATTTTAGACGTTACGGTGTTTCTTTATCTCATTTATCTTTACTTCATGGACGTGAGGCAGAGGATAACGAGCTTTTATTCCTAATTCGGGCGTGGGGAGGCGCAAACTTGGGCCCGAGGCCGGCGATTGAAAAGCGTTAATCAAGGGGAGAAATTTTTTTAAGTAAAAGTTGCGTCTCTGTCTGGCTTTTTTCCAGCAAACTTACTGAACAAGAAAATTTTTGACAAAAATTACATGATCATTTTCGTCCTCGTCGATGGAATTTCATGCACTGGTGCTACTTTGGACACTTCTATTTCTTTCCTGTTCATATTTTTTCATGCTGTGATGTTGGTACAACTGTGAAGTACACCATCGAAATTGTAGCGGTGATAAGAAGTGACAACCATCAAATGCCCTAGCCTTTTTAAGACAATCCTAACAATAATGACGGCGGAAATTCGTGAATACTAAGATTGATATTAGCTGTTGAGTACTCTCATAAAGTCCTGTGTAAGAATGTAATACTCGTCAATCTATTCAGTGATCCGCAAATTACATGGAGTAATAATGATATTACATGTTGCATTAGGGATCACGAACGGCTCCGTAACAGGAACCTCGCCATCATAGCTTCGCCCTCCTCAGCAAATGGGATACATTTAGCTTCCTGGAACCTCTATTGACCGCCTGCCCTCGTCTGATTAAAGCACGAGGTGAAACGTCCTTCACGAGTGCCCTTTGATGTCGATGTCGACGTCGATATCGGACATAGTGTTGACTAGATTATGGTAGGTTTTGTATCGAGAGCAACCTTTGTTTTCTAACTTCGTATCCTCGTCGCTTCGTGAGTCTAGTCGAAAAGCCTGCAAAATTTTTTTTTGCACGATAAACAGGAGACAACCTGAGAATTCCGCATTTGATTCAGTTTTCTTCGTTTATATTTTTTTTGAGCACACTCGCGGGAACTCCTTGTGGCGGCCGCAGTGGTTGGGCCTTGTGGCATATACTACGCTTGCGAATTGAGTTGTCTCTGAACGATATGAAGTAATACAAAATGAAGTCTAGAAATTCCAACGAAGTCATGTACGCTTCATCTAGCGAGTATCTTACGGAGGACATAAAAATGGTACTTGTTGTTAACCATCCAATTGACCGAGCTTGACAATTTTGGAACTGGCTTATTTATTGAGTTCATCTCAAGTTTTTATATATACCCGGATATATCTGACTACATTCCAAAAGCACTTAGTCGAAAACGAGTGCACACTGTTCGTGTACCTCAGAGGGCGCACACGATCAATTAGTGCATCAATTAGTGGCGCACACTTCACGCCCCTGTTGTACTAAGAGTACGGTAGTGCCCTGTAAAAAATTTCCACCGTTAGTTGCGCGGACCTCTTTAGGTACTTTCGTAGCGATGGTAGTTCTCTGTCGTGTTTTGACAGTTTAGCTCAGATTGTCTCTATGGACGAAACACTGGCTAGTGGCTGCTTGCAGCTCTTTACAGTTGTATTCGTCCCTAAAACGGATATAGCGGCTGGGCTGCTGACCAGTGAATGCTGCGAAAAGCCTTAAGAAATAGCGAAATAAACTGCTCCAACTTTTGATAGACTGAATCGCAGTCCACATGTTGGGGTACAGACCTGAATTTTCTACAGGTCGTAATTCTTGCTACTCTTCTGGAATAGGTCACGTGTGAGTTGACTCGCGTGACGCATTAGCAAGTGATAAGTTGTATATTATTCGACAGACTTAATGTTCAATCGCGGCGCTGGTAAAAGTTTTTCAGCTACTGCAATCAAATGGATTTTGCTGATGCGTGCAGCGGTGTGATTGATTGTTCAGACACAGGATTTGAGAAGAGGTACCGTAAACTAATTAGTTGAAGTGTTCTAATGCATCTTAGTTAAATGCATTTGACGTTCTTAGCGTTTTAACTGATAAGAGTATCTTAAAGCAAGCCTTTTACGGGCATTACTTAAACATTTCTTCTCATATATCAAGGTTTCCGAGAAGGGTAGTCTTGACTTGCTGACAAAATGAATATTTAAGCGTCTATAAAGTCAACACTTGGCGCGCTCTCTTGCGTCTCTAAAGCTTGCGATCCCAATGTTCTTTTCTAAACTGGTGTCGCGGTTTGCTTCGTTTTCGAAGATGTATGCTTGGTATTTCAATCAATATGGACATACAGCGCAGCGGAGCAAAAAATATCCGATACATGGTCAAAGATTTTTTAAACATTGTTACACAACAGCAAAACTATAAAAAATGAACGTCATACGTATTTTTGTACGCTGAGTTCTGAATCGGTAGACACAATTAGTAAAACATTTATATAACATCAACGAAAGTTTGGGATTATTGCTTCAGAAAGTACCCGACACACTCGTAAAAATGGTTTTGAAAGCAATAATAGTCTTCGAACATTCTCGAGTGGTTTACGTGACAGGAATCCTGCAGAATTCTAGAGAAGTAATCTGTTTCAGACGTCAATGTCTAAGAGCTGCATGTGAAGGAGGTCATAGTTCAACACTCTTATTAAAATTTTGGGGAGTCAAAAAAATTATCGGTAAGGACCAGTGATGCAATTGTTCAGTTACATAAAAAAGTTTAGGCTATAGAAAATTTCATTATGTTAAAAATACCAAACTAAACCATTTGTGAGACGATTCGCCGGTTCACGTCATATCAGTCTACTGCAAGTCTCCTACGCTCAAGGCATCCATCTAAAACTTCAAACCATGTGGCTAAACATATACTTTGTAATGTAAAGAAGAATCCTCGAGTGACTCAATCTGAACTTCAAAATGATTGGGAAGCGATTGGGACACATGTTTACAAAAACACAATTCGAGCAGTTCTTAGGAACGATAGATTCTGTTCTCACACACCAAAAAAACACCTTCGTTGAAACCAATTAATCTGAGAAATTCGTTCGATTTTAGCCACTGTTCGTTTAGGGAAGCCGAAAATAGGACATTATACTAGGGTCTGACGAGACGAAGATTGAGTTACTTCGACAGATCTTTCGACCTTGTATCGAATATTTATTGTCTGAGACATAAGAATTTGAACAGAACATAACCTATTGCTTTGTGGCAGCTGCTCAACCGGCCGGACGCCACCATTGAGGATACGGGCTCCGTGTGCCACTACATTTGACGTCTGAATCCTGAGAGTGTACCACTACATGTGTCATCTAAATCCTAAGTGTGCCACTCCATATGTGTCATCTGAATCCTGAGAGTGAACTTTTGACATATTTACGCAATGTTTCGCGCTAGATTACTGTGCTAAGGTGTGTCATACAATTAACCAAGTATAGTGCATAACGTTCATTTCTCAAAGTTTGCCAAGTATTTAGAAATTAGTCCCTATAGTAGGTCAGTTGCATCAGATATTAAATTTGAACTAAAAATATTATCCAATTACTGAAACAAATGTTATTCTGTAAAGGGTACAGTGATAGTCGTGAGGTATCGAAAATCTGAGTAAAAAATAAATTAGTTTTATAATACTTTTTCATTTCAAGTACGAGTTATTTATTTGAACGATGTAGAGGCACAGTTTAATAAAACATCTATCGCCATTATCGTTCTTTACCATTGTTCATATTCCCTATTATTACCATCAAGTGTCAAAAAATGGACTCTATGCATTTATGGGTTAAAAATATAGATAGAAAACTGCGAAGGTGAATAATGTAACGAATAAAGCTAAAGCGATAACTCTCAACCGCTCAACTTCCCACAAATTTCAAATTGTGAGTAAAGTTAAAAATCGTCCTTACTTCGTCTCGCGACCTTTGATTCAATTTTCTGGTTTGATTCTCATCTTATTTTCCAGAGTTTTAATGCTAAGCGTGGTATTTACTTTTCCTTTGGTCATACTAAGCTTCATTCCACCCAAGCAGATCTTGCTCATATAACGTACTCGTCCAGCAGCTTAACTAATTGTTGGTAGTATTCGATGTATTTTTTATCAACAATCACTTTTGTCGACCAATTCTCGGGTTGTGGGGATTTTCCGAATTTGCGAATGGGGGTGAAAGTCAATTTCCGGAAAATTGCATCAACAATATTTTGTACAGTCAATGTGCAAATGAAACCGCGTATTGATTCGCTCTGCTGGCTCGGTGATGCTCTTTTGATTGACCTCATTTGTTTTTAAATGGCTCACGGCTACCGATGTATGCGTGGATACTGGTCTACAGTGTATTTCATTTCCCAACACCGAATCTAACTCTGACACGCACATGAAAATTGAGTCGATGTCGAAAACTAATTCTCATTTTTCTACAGGTGAGCTTACTGCGGCGGGCGGGTGGCATTTTCCGGAATCAGCAGGCGGTGAGTCTCAAAACCGTTTTCTACTGAAGCTTCGGTAGCAATTTGCGATGTCTGTCTTCCCATTGCACGTCTATTAAAGCTCTGAACACACTCGGCAGTCAGCAGGCTAAATTTTTGCGGCGCTGCGCTTTTTTAGTACTGCATTGGTACACGAGTCGGACTAGAATTTCGGGAACATTTCATATTGAATTAAATTTTAGCTTTAACAGATGCGTACGAATGTTTTTTTTAATCCATGCTCTGAGTCTAGCGGATGTTTGGGACTGAAAAGTCCAGAACTGCATTGCTGGATGCCAAAATTGTTTTTTTATCGGCTTCTGTTGTTTTCGAGGTTATGTGCGTGTGTCGAAGAAAAATGAGTTGAAATATTATTGTTGTAACAAATTGCAACGGAGGATGTCTCTGATGTTCTTATGTTTAAATTAAATATTATACAGTTTTAGTCATTTCTCTTTGTATGATAAATGTTCGTTCATTTACTGGAACTTTTGAACTTTTCAAAAGATTTCTAACGTACTGAAGCTTGTGACTAATCTCCTTTTTTTAAGCTAACGAGATCGGTAAACGTGAGTCTAGTTAGTTTTAAACTAAGAATACGTGTAATATCTTGTGACTCGTGACCTGTCACTGTAGCACGCTAGGCTTATTCCTGAGTTCAAATCGTCTGTCCCAAACGTGTGCGTGTCCGAGAGCGTGTGGAGGCCTGGCCAGTAGGAGAGTGTGTTAAGCCTTCCGTTAGCTCTGCACTTGGGCCCGACCTCGTGAAGCCAGCGTGAGCATAGGAAGCTGCGTGTCCTTACCAAGTTGTGCAGCGTTTCTCGCGGGACTTGTTCTGCCTTTGCAACGTTTCTGGCGGGACTTGCTCTGACTTTGCGGCGGCTTCATGCAGGTCGTGCGCTTTGAGCTAATTCACCAATGTTTCATTGATGTAGCTTGGAACTGCCAAGTTCTGTTTGTTATGACGTTGTACGAAGTTTCAACTAGACATAATGCTAAGATGTTTTTATGTGATACCTACGGTTTGCCCCTTGAAAGCATCGATGAAGAATGATGGTGTGCAATGCATAGACGTGCAGTTTTCCTGGGGTAAAGTTCATGCTTGGAGATGAGATTTAGAGCACGTAAAATAGAGAGCGCATTATCTCCATGAATGTCGAGTTTATTGCCATCGAGTTCATAGATGTGGAGTTTTTGTCCGCTAAAAAGCACAACTCTATTACCGCAAAGCATCTTTGCAGTTTTGGGAACCAATTATATCTCTTATGTCTTCTTGGAGCATTATTTCCTCATGGTATTTTCGAGACGTAAACCTTTTCTGGAGACCGACCAAGTCATAACGAGCGCAGCCTTAGGGCTGTCTCCCTGCAGACCAAAATAGAGCGTCTGGCCGGCCCTGGGGAGTTAATAATAAACATAGAGCGGCTTGTCGCGGGGCTTCTTCGGATGACCTCCAAAAATATAGTGAGGCTGTATTTGAAGGTCATTGTTTCCTTGATGTAAAATCGGTGGCTGTTTTTCTGAGGATGGCGTCTAGATGTCAAGGGATGATTTTTATCATGTTCTGCTCCTGAGAGTTCGTTTCGATTGGGTTCATCTATGCTGAGTGGATTCTAGTTACGTTTGAAAAGGTTCCAAAGTATCACGGAAATTATTGGTTTCATGTTGCAGGATGGTCCACAAGTCTTACATTGGAAAAGTGAACATTTTTTAAACATCAGTCGGATTTATATGATGTGCTCTGTATGAATTCCATTGTTTTGCAAGCGTATTTAACGTGCTTCCCACTGCTGATGAAGGCGGCGTAGCACAGTCGACCGTGATGGCGCTCGTGTGTGATGGCGCTGGAGGGACGTGCCTCGAGGTGATCGATGTCTCGTACCTTTACGTATCGGTACGTTAATTTACGTCTCGTACCTTTACGTATCGGTAGGTTATTTTACGTCTTGTACCTTTACGTATCGGTACGGCAATTAACGTCTCGTGCTTTTACGTATCGGTACGTTAAGTTACGTCTTGTACCTTTACGTATCGGTACGTTAATTTACGTCTTGTACCTCTACGTAATTTGTTGATTCTTCCCCGAATGTAACTATTAGGTTATCTGTCATTTAACCTGACAGATAACCTAAAGCAGTCATTTAACTATGAGCAATATGAATTTATATTCGAATTTATTACAATTTTTTCTTGTAAGCACCGACCTAAATTACAGGGTGTTCATAAAGTCTTCTCACACTTTTAAAATTTAATCAAAATATTCGTCAAGGAGTTTCATTCATTTCACTTGTCCCTTTGCACACCGTGGAAAGACAAAGTTCGATAACCACTCTTCAGAATGGAATAACGGCTCTTTATATATCGTACCAATTGCTTCTATGACTAAGTTTCGAAACTGCAGCGAGAGCTAATGAGGATCCTGTATTATGCATGAACGACTTGACTTAGTGCATGCATGCGTTGCAGTGCAGGGAAACGTGGCCTGCCAACCCAGGCTCGCATGGTTTACTGCAGCTGACCAGCATCGGAGTGCTCCCGCAAACTGTTCGCATCTGGCTGGGGAACAGATAAATTTCTTAGCCCTCGCAACACGTTCCGGCGATTTTCTTGATTATGGTTTCAAGCTGCAGTCGTGCTACAGTTTTCGAGCTCCTCACTCTATAGAATTAAGGGACTTCAAATGATCGAAAAGCCCTAAAGGCTCTAATGCTTTTAGATCTTTCAGTATCAGCCCGTAAACTGGTGGCAATGGTCCAGTGATGGCGATTGATGAGGAAAAAATCTCCGGGTGACCTTTCGCTAACGCCGCCCTTAAGTCTCGGATTTAGGGCGGCTTCCTTCAAAAGGACCGCTCGCGTGGAAATTAGAGATCCCGGCCCTCATTTTTCACACGCTCGAGGGGCTTGCGATTGAGTTTCCTCATTTTTACTAGCTTGCAGTCCGGCGAATTTGGTCCCGGTATTTTACATGGCCTTTTATTGTCATTATGTTTCAATTTTATGAACGGGAAAAAAATAAATTTATGTTCTCATTAGTCAATGCTTATATGTTATTGTGATTACGGATTTTCTAATTGGAGTCTTCTATAAAGCAATTGAGCATACTTAAAAAAAAGCAATAACGCTTCTCTCATTTCTAGATTTTCACTCAAAGCGACTCGCTATTGCACTCGCCGTGTACTTAGTCGTCACCACGTCAAGTGGTCGTCCTGCCAGCCAGACAGGGGGTGCAGGGTGTTCTCCCACACGTGTGCCCCTTTTTGGCCCAAGAAGTCAAATGTGCAAATCGAGATCCAAGTTTAATGAGTTTAAATAATGGAAGTGATATTAGAATAATAACAACATTACTTGGGTTAGTTGTACCAGAAGCAAAAACAAAACATCTCTGAGAAATGGGCTCTCAAAGAGCAAAATTTATTAGGAGACTGAATACTGGACACCTAAACTATTGTGCCGCTTAAGATGAACACATGAAAGTTAGCCAAGTAGCTATGCTGGATTATTGTCACCTATTACTTGGAAATTTCAGCGGACCACAACTACAACCTCGGCTCGCGGAATTATGTATACCTCATGGGATACAATAAGACATAAAAGTTTCATTTGATATCATGAACAGTTTCTAGCAACGTAGGACAGTGCGGGGACCGCTCCAGTGGTGTTCAAATTAGTGGGACAACGACAGCAGCGCGCTGCTTCTGCGAGATTAAACAGGCGAAGCATTTATTGCTGTCCGATATTTCGTGCTGTCGGGGGCAGCGACGTGCTCGAGGGAGGCGTTTTGGTTCCACAGGAAGACGTACTTGTTCCTGAAATTTTGCGAGGTCGTACTGCGTGCGAATTTATTTCAAGTCTGTCATAGTACTTTCACTAACATCCGTCTTTTGCTTACTCATACTGTCATACTCGTGCTCCCTATTATTGCTCATAGGTTTTGGAAATGTAGAGCATTTTTGGCTTGATTCGTAACAAGTCTCGGACAGCGCGTGCAGCACTGCTGCCCTGGCCTGCGTACTGCAGGCCTAGCTCGATATTTCTCATTATTAATGCAGTTTTCTCGTTCAACTTACAGTACATAATCTTCAACAAAATTCTCTACCAAGGCAATCTGTCTCGGGTATAGTTTATTTAGGTGGTAATATTTATTTTTTTGCCGCGTACTGCAGATGTGTTAGTAGTTGGATGACTGCTGGGACTTTGAAATTATTGGCTTCCTTATCATGAGAATCGAAGTCATGTTTAGAGTGTAACCGATCGTGTTTCTCATTTTTACATGAATCCATGTTACTCCGCATGCTCATGTTTTTTATATTCGTCTGCCAAGTTGAAGAACCGAATACTTACTCACTCTGAAAAGCTATTCCTCCTCCAATATTGATATTTGATCGAGTACGTACCTACTTTAACCTTCTCATAAAGCCTTACGAATAATGCTGTGTCGATTTGATATTGTCAGTGAACGATGCGCTCGATAGCTATGATGTGAATCTGTTACTCCTATTCGACTTTTTTTACTATGGAATGAAGATTTTGTCGAGGGCATATTAAATTTTCCTTTAAATTTGCTTGGTTCGTGCTGGTCATTTTTCTTCTCACAACACGGAAAAATTGTGTTGCTCTATGTTGAATCAATCTTCATTTTATTTGCTCCCTGGTTGATACTTTTTTTTATGTTTCAAGATTTGTATGCTAATACTTTTTCTTTCGTCTTTTCAGGTTATTTTATGCATAAACATTTACAATACAGATAATAAATATAGCGAGGTATGATTGTCCTATGATCAGCTATCACGTATTGCCGCCTCAGTTATTCCATCACCTCAGTACTCATTTCACAAAATTCATACGTCTTGGTCAGACACTAAAAGTTCAGGCTGTGCTGCTTCGTTAACATCAATATGTTCTATTACTTGCATTCAATTTGTGTGTGCCTTCGGGACTTCTATCTTCCGTGTCAACTTTACTTCCTGCACTTTTCATACCATCTACTTTTTATTCTTAACTTGTTTTTTATGCAAATAGGATCCTGTATGGGAACACACATGGTGCGTGGGTTCTATGCTTTCTGCAGTCTGTACGAAATGGTCTCTCCTCTTCGCTCTCCATGGATTACATTTCATGAGGATAGAAAGCTATACGACTAACCTACAATAAATTATTTATTCCCACACACTAATATAAGTAAACAAATTTCTTAACAGATGCTCGTATGTTATAAGTATCATGGTACAACGATAGCATTGCAACACCTGAAGATGACACGAGCACCATCAAAACACGTCAGCCCCAGACGCTGGCCGGCCTGGGTGCCCTCACAGCCTCGCTCTAATTGTGACCCAAGATTCCGCAGGTCGCGGCTTCGGTTTTGCTCCAGTTGAGGCAAGAGGAAGTCGTCGTAATGAACTTCAAACTTTACCTCTTTTTAAAGCCTTGGAAATTTGTCTGCAAACTTTTCTCATAAAAAATGGCTGTCGTTTGAATTCCTGAGCATTCATGTCGAGGAATCTTTTTTGGCACTATTGTCTTCACTATGTGTCATTCGTTACTGGCTTCTCTCGGCTGTATGGACGAGCGTCTCCCCTCACTTGACTCAGAAGTTTGTATGAATTTGGGTGGGTGTTCTGTTGGCCTTTATAAACCTGTGGCTTCTTGAATTTTGGTGAGGTTTTGCTCAATGGGGCTTGTACACTTGCATGCTGATGCAACGATCACTACCATCATAATGATACTGTTTATGTTCTGTATAACATTAAAGACATTGAAACCGATTTTAATTGAGAAACGTATTTTCTCAATTGAATCTTTCATAACATTCTTGGGTCACTGCACTTGAATTCGAGCACGCGTCCTTCCATACGTGTTTTGCTACGTCCTGTTATGATAAAATGAAGCGATGTACGTTCACCTTTTCAGTTCATTGATTTTCAGCGCTCGAGCTGTGTGAGCAAATAGTTCTACTATGATTTGTACAGGTGTTTTTCTCTGCCGTGAGCCTTTCGATAAATGCAAAGCTTGTTTTCGAGCTGATCCTGGGCTTTGGGTGGAATCAATCGAGGGGACAGCAGCTCTGAATGCCAAACTTGGGCGCCACCTGCTTTTGGCCAGACGCCCTCCAATGAAGCCCGACGTGCCGGCCGTCCTCAGGACGTGACGCCCGTCATGCGAGAGGCTCTGCCCTCGCTCACTGGAGTACGACGTGCCACAGAGCTCGTGCCTTTAGGATTTAGCGCGGTTACTTCCGCTTCATCAGCTGGCCGGCCGCTAGGTAGAACATGTTGTGTGATACCAGTAGACTTCCAATGCTATTCTGTGTTCTTTAGTCTGCAAGATGCCTCGTGCTCAGTTATTTCGAATAGCTTTAATTAAAGCATGTAAGAAACCTATGGTGCCAAACATGACAGATTTGACGGAGAATTGTGTTGAAGTAGGTGGCCATGATTTTGTTGTCCCAAGTGCATACGTTCTGTTCAAGAGGCAAACAGAAAATAGAGTTAACAAGGAAACTTCCATTGTTCCTGATTTGTCATGGGTACAGATCTCTCTTTTGTTGAGCGATCATTTCACAAAATCCATACCTATGATCAGACACTGAAAGTTCAGACTGTGTTGCTTCATTAGCATCAATAAATTCTATTTCTTGCATTAGTTTGTCAAGTCACTCAGTGAACTGGGGAGCGTGAAATTGTAAGGCATTGGGCAAGACAGAAGTACGTCCAGCGCAGCACGTGAACTCAAGAGGGACGCAGCTCAGTCGTTGGCTCCGGGACTGTGGATTCTTGTGGAGTAGAATGAGAGGCTGTGGCGTGTTTGCTGTTACGTGAATCATTAATAAATTATTTTCTATTTCTGTGATGTAGTGGTGGTATACGTAATTAGCCACCGTATCTATCGGAAATTTAGTGAAGATATATTTTCATTACCAACGTATGTTTACGATTGGTACTTCAGGTCAGATAAAAAAGTAAAACACTGCTACTTACCATGTTATGAATGAAAAATACTGATATTGACAGTTTTCACGGACTTATGTTACTGTTCTTAAGATAACAAACCATTTCAGTTGTAAGCACCGTGCGTAAGCAACTTCTACTATTGGACTACTTTTGAACATACTGGAAATACTGGAAATGTACAGTCCACCGTTATGGCAACTTTGGAAGGACATGTATTGTGGTAAATAATGGTCATATAAGTCAATCGTCCTTGTCATTATTAGCGATTACCACTGATGGTAGTGTGGTAGGTCATTTTATATTGATACTCGATCTTAAACTGCATGATCGTTAGGCTTCCCTCGTCCGTATGCCTCAGAGAGATAGCATTCTTGAGTAGTATCCGGACAGCTATTAACCGCGGAACGTAGGATATTCATACACGTATCATTTATATCTGTTGCGAACATAGTTAAATTTTTTCAATATGTGGGCCAAATTCATGATTTGTTCTGCTTTGCCCGAAGCTTCCTGATAGTGGATGTCATGCAGTCCATCATTAGCTCAAGTGTGTTGAGATTTTATGTGGCTCCTCTTTCCTCTGTCAGTTTTCCTTTCGCTGAGACGCGCTTCTGCAAGTGCTGAATCACTACCTCAGTGAATTCAATTAAGGAGCTTTTTGTTAACATGTTCGTGGTTTACGATATTGAAATGTTTCCTTGAAATGCATGTGAAATGCTCTTGATCAGGCTATAGACAGTGAACGTGATATTTTTTTCCATAGTAAGAGTCTCGGCTGTTGTAACAGTTTGATTGTTTGGTAGAGCTTTACATCTTAGTGACTAGACTAAGAAGCTGCGCTCTATACATGCTCGTATGGCGAAACTACATCCTATCCGTTTGGAGGCCTGGGCCCAGCACTGGCTTCCGTAGTATCGGTAAACTCAGCAGCACCGATAGAAAGATTATAATGCAGGGCGTCCGTTGTTCCAAAGTGCCTGCGTAACATTGCTCGTGAGGACGTTGCTGTTCGAATACTGAACGTTGGAGAAATTTTCTTCCAGATTTGAATTGTTTTACAATGGCAAAACGTTTTATCCAGGTAATTGATCTGTCAATCATGAGTTTTTTTGTATAGAATGCAGAGACTTCAATTTATCTTTTAATCTCATAATTAATCTCGAATGTAATCATGAAGCTTACTCATTTTGTATTGCGCCAAATTGGGTAAATTAACACTAATACTATCACAAAATTTATCTTTAGCTCGATATGAAGCCTGTAATTTACTTACGGTAGTTAAGTGACTTCGCCCGCGTTTTGTTTCAGCTGGTGCAGGATTTAATGCAAGTTCTCGCTTGCTGTCAGATTGCATTACGCTGACCTGACATTCGCATTCACTGTTGTCTGATTCCTAAAGACTTTGGTCTCGGTCGTGCAAGAATTTTCTTTCGTATTATGAATTAGCGATCGAATTCAGTTAGCAACGTAATATGCTTTTGACACTTTGCAGGGCGGTATTTTGTACCCGAATTATGTTCTCTGAATACTTCGTGGTAATTTCAAGAAGATTACTGAGCGATTCGAAATATTTTCATTGCGCATAGCTCAGTGATGAGACGCTCGGGCCCAAGTAATCATATTGTGGTGTTGGTTTCCACACGCGTCCATGTCGGATTCTGATTGGGGGGCTTCCATCAGTGGAAGTGGACCTTGAGCCCAGATTTCTGTGCAGTCCGGAACTCTTGTGCACTTCAAATGAAGAAAATCTCGCGTCTGGAGACCAGTGCATTTCCTTTGGGCCGGAGCTCCTCCTATTTCTATTTCGCCGAAAGAATACTTTCAGTTGGCCCGCGTCAAGGGCTACGATGATGAAGTTTCTCTTCGTCTTATTGACGACGTCGTTCACCCCAGATTTGTGCGTAACGTTCCATTGCAAATTCGCCTGCATTGCTTGCGGAAATTTGTGCGTTCGAGATTGGCGTTGTCAATAATTCTTTTGGCCTCCTTGTCGCTCCTGTGGATCGCTGACGAGTGCATAGTGGTTAGCGCTCCCTTGAAGTTAAGAGATACTCGAACAGTTCCTAGAAGTGACAATGTACAACATGGACGGTGATCCTGAAAACGCTCCGTTCAAATATTACTAGTTACCTTAAATGCATATCATTGTGACTCTTCCTACTCATATGTAAAGAGAGCTCTTTTCGTTCCCTCGAATCTTCAAACATGTTGGGCAACAGAATGTTGGAACCCGGTTTCCTGAAACGCTTTTTTACTGAACTGTGAAACGAGACCACAGGAAACTACAAGTGGGTGAGCACAGGAAACGAGCGGGTGACTCAATCAGCATTGGACATGGGTCTGACGGACGTGTAACGCCTGTTTTCCATTGAGCTGCGCTTGGGTTTGCCATGTTTCTACTCCGCTCATGCTAAATTTACGGCAGAATTTGAATAGTAGGAACGGATGTGTCAAATTTTCCAGAAACTAGTTTCATGTGAACGCTGTTAGCAGTCAAGTTCAGGCAATGATAATTCCGGATTGTTTGAAAACTACGTTGAAAAGTTTTTCGTATTAGAAAGTATTCTCATTATGACATGACAAGTGAAGGAACGTTAAAATGATCATTGTCGTTTTTGGAAAAGAAGCAACAAAGCCTCTGGATAACATTGTTACTCGTGACCATGCATCTTGTTGTGAATTATTTTCCTCACATATCCTTAGTTAAATGAAGCTAAATTCGGATCGAAATTGAAGCAAGCATTACTCTCAGAAAATAAACTAAGCTCTAGGTGCCATTGAGATTCTATTCATAGAACCTTTGAGGCTCTCATTCCTGGAATAAGAATGCTTCGAAATCTTCCTGGTATAGCCCACGAAGCCTATTGGCGGTTGCTGTGGTACTTCCTGGTGTAGCCCACGAAGCCTATTGACGGTATCTGTGGTACTTCAGTGATTCAGCTCGGAATCAATCCAAGGAACAATCTTGTCAATAAATCGAGTCATATGTAGCTATCTCCTGTTTAATTTTAATTCCTGTATGAATGGTTGACAATTTTTTGCGTTCACGTAAGGTGATGCGAGCCCAAACTACAGCCGAAGAAGCTTTTGCCCCCCTGAATCCTGTGCGGATTTCAGCTAACACATCACTTCTATTTGACTTTAATGCTGATAATATTGATGGATTTTGAACTATTTCTCGTACATTTGCAGTACTTGCTAATATAGTTAGAAACGAATTAGAGCGACGATGTTGCAAAATTTTCCTGTTAGACTCGCCCAAAAGAAAAAATATAGCTATGCCGTTCCTTTCACTTGTCCATTTTCTTTCCAGGGTTCCGAAGAAGTATTTTATGACGCGGCCTAATATTTTATTCCTTCACGTCGTTTTGAGAAATTCTATCATTGAGTGGCTTACATTCGATTTGGGAGCCTATTTTCTAAAATTTGTCCTTCTTCTCTCGGACATTTTTAGAGAGCGTCGGAGTCCCCTAGCTAAGTGCAAGACGCGGTCTCTCTTACCTTGGGACAGCTGTTATCCAAGTTTATCGATCGCTTTGTGATGCTGTAATCTGTTGATGAAGTCACATTTGGTTTCGTTTTGTTATTTAGCTGGTCTTGGCATTCTCGGATGTTTGTTGAATTGTCCGGTAACGGTAATATACTTCATTGTCCCAGAAGACTACCTCGAACGTTATATTACCTGCGAATGAAACTTAGCTTCGTACATTCGCAGCGCCAGTAGATGCGGATTATGTTTCCACATGGGTATTATGAAATCATTTTTTTACCAATTAATTCTTTCTTACTAAAACATTCACTTTTCACGGCACGTTGCGCTGAGGTGACTAGCCTATCTCGGCGACTTTGTGCCCTTCATTTATGTGCTACACTTGCTTCAGGATTCAGAAAGTAATATTAAATTAAAGTGTCCGTATTGTTGTTCTTTTCTCTCGCTAACGAAAATTTCTGACGCCCCGACATTTTACTTGAGTCTTTGTTTCGATTTTTCTCTTCGTCAGCGCCTCCAGGGGAGCACTGCTAGGCTACCTCGGCTTTAGGTAGGCCTTCGGGACTTTTATCTTTCGTGCCCACTTATCTTCTTCCCATTTTCATTCTTTCTTTGCTATTTCTTATTTGTCTTTTCTTCCTCTTCCTTCTTAACTTGCTGTTTCTATGCGCAGGGGATCTTGTGTGGGAACAAACCTTGTGCATAGATTCCCCGCTCTACGAAGTCCATACTAAATGGTCTTTACTTTTTCGGTGCGAGATAATCTGAGTTACTGAAGCGCTGCTATCATTGCTACTACTACTTCTTCTCCATGTCAATGCTTTAATTTCAAATTTTCATTTCCTTGAGTACTTAGCATGCTATTTTATTGGCTACTGAGGGTTTTGCAAATTTTCTGGCTAGGGAACAAGTTGCCAGCTGCCAAAGCACCGTAAGGCATACGAAAGTTGCCTACTGAAAATCGTTTTAATTGATCAGAAATATAATCAAACTCTTAATTTTACTCCTTATATGTTACGCATGTATTCACGTTGTTGATTCAGACGTAATTGTTGCATTTATTTGAGATTATTGACAAGTTTTTCAACGTGATATTTTTCACACTTTGTTTTCGGAAATCAATATAAAATAAGCCAACCATTAATGCACCTGGCACCGATCACGCCTGATGAAGATACACTAGGGCGTCCCATTATGCATTCGTCATGAAGCGCCCCTCTAAAAGCTACTGTAGATCAAAATGGGATAATTATCACCACAGTCGCACGCACCGAAGTCAGGTGCGAATTGAGATCTCAATTTGTGCTATTGTTGGAAAATACTGATTTTTCGCTGCTCGCTAGAGCGGCAAAAATTATGCCACGTTTCGCCCGAGAGAAATTTGCCTCAGCGCTAAGAACCGGTCGCTTCCGACAGCAGCTCGAGCCGAAAGCTTTCAGCCATTATCTCTTCAATTGCGCCCTTGAAAGGCTCTTGACAATAAAAAGAGCATCATTGTGAGGCTTGAACTGCGTCTGATGTTTCCTAGAGCGGTCTTCTCTGCAACCAGCATCAATTATTAGTTTTGTAGAGCTCGTTTGCCGTATTACTCGACCATATCATATGGCTCTGACAGCACTTATTCGATCCAGATGGCGGATACTGTTGAACCGTCTGAGGTGATAAGCGACAGGCACGAGTTCAAAAAATTTCAGTTTGCAAGAGGGTAGTTTTGGAAGCAAATCCTTTGGAAATTGATATTTCAGTTGCTTTTATTGTATTCAGTGAGGCATGTAAAATAGTTTGTTATATTCAGTGATTCACTTCTTTTATTTCTCTAAGCTTTACGCCATGCGTGGCAATTGCTGGTCTCCTTGCTATCAGTAAAGTAAACCTACAATGCTTGAACATTTGGGCAAGTGGGCTCGCTCGGTATCCGAAAATTTGCATGGTATTTTAAGGAGCACGAGAGGATTCTACCAATTAATATTGCGTACTTGTTCGGTGGACTCTTAGTGTGAATACATTTCCTTCTTATATTTTCAAAATAGGATATCGTGGCCTTTGTGCTGGTCTACGAATGCAATGAAGCTTGATGCGCATGCTGCAAAAATTCCTGATCAAGCGTCATGCATCAGGTAGATTTCTCGGTCACTCGTCAGAAAACCTTTGCTGATCTCCATGAACTACAACTTCTTAATTCGTTTTTTCTCTACCGCGCGTAATTCGTATTCATTGGTAAGATGTTTAGGTACCGAGTTATGCACAGGATATTCAACAATTAGTAACATTTCATTCTAATTTTCAATTTAACTATTCAAAAATATTTATCTTGATGGTTCAAAGACCTCGATAATAGGGACTTCGTATGCATGCGTGCCTGACGAAAGGATTCGAAGAGCTACAATTTTAGAAAAGGCTCATATTGATGCTGTTCACAATCGGTTTGGTGTAGCTCGATTTTTGGGAACGATTTTTAGACAACGAACTAGCCCTCACAAATTGTAATAAACGTCACACTTTTCACTTTTATTAGAGAAATGTGAGGGTAGAAATTCTTGCAGTGCCGTGTCCGGTCTTGGCAGCGTCGTCGCTGAACGTTAATTACTGTAAATTCCAGGACCGTTATGGCTGGATGGGCGAGAGATGAGGTCGTGTTTGGAGCTCGCGTGGCCGGACGGTCGAGGCCGGGGGCCGCCGCGCTGGAGCTGGTTGCTACACCGGCTCCAACAATTTCCTGAGCAGGAAATGTTTTCCAGCGAAAGATTCGATGGTCTCATACGAAATGTAATGTGAATAATTCTATTCTCTGAAAGATTTTATTCTGTGTTTTCTGCTGCATATTTTCTTTTCGTTGTACTCAAGTATGATAGCAATTTTTGACCGAACTGATCAACGTCTTCATTTTACCCAACCTCTATTACTGAATGCGGTTGAGACAGAAAGTGATTCAAGTTGATAACTCCAATTATCTTGGCCGTTTGCCACTCGCTGAATTGAAGCATTAGCCTCCCTCGCAGCGGCCACACTGCAGCGGCCACACTGCAGCGGCCACACTGCAGCGGTCACACTGCAGCGGTCACACTGCAGCGCGAAGAACAGCCGGCAACTTGCTGAATTAGTGCGGCCGAGTTGCGGCACCGACGCTACCATGAATCCTAGTTTTTCTCCGAAATATATTTCTTTGGTTAGAAATGCAAGGTGAATTCGCAGCGACTGGAAACCGTATACATTAAACACTTAGTGTTGCTGAAGAAAAATAAATCTGTAGCTATAAAGAACTTTTACAAGAAAACCAAAAGATTTTTCCCAAGAATTCATTCATCAAAGACGAGCAAAAAAAAAGAAAAACTCGAGGGTGAATCGAGTACAAAAGAGTTCATTAAATAGCTATTTCCAGAATGTATGGAACGAGTGCGTTGTGTGACAATATTAGAACTGGTGGTATTATTTTTGCGTTAACACTTAAGAAAAAATTTTACCCTGCCTCGGCAGTGAAGCAAATGCCCCTCCAAGCTGAAGTCTACACTTCACGACTGGGTAAATAACTCGAATTTTTTGTTGTTCTTGTTTCTAAACTTTTCAGCAGTCAGCACTTGCGTGAACAATTTTTTGAACCGGTAGCGTAAAATATCACTTTCACGAGAGGCCTGTGGTAAAAGAGCGATCGTCTAGTTGAGTTTTTGCTGTTAACAGAGGTTGTGCAAGAAAACTCGCTGTATTTTACTGTCGTGGTTCATATAGTGTTATATGCAGACGTAACAAATCCGCTCTCTTTGACAGGGGTCTCGATTTGAGGGTAAAATCTGCACTGGGAAAAACATGTTTAAATTCATGTCAACCGATTGCCGGCAAGATCGGTCTCGCGAGGCTTAGCTGTGACAAAACAAAATACCTGAAAGTGGCACCGTGTAAAGTTACGAAGAGCAAGAAAGCATTCACGCGGGCAGTTTTGCACCGTAGATACTGACAAAAGCTCCTCGCTAGTTCTGCATCATGAAGGTCTTGCTGGTACAGTTGACGACATTGTATAATAGCGAATGTCAGATGAAAACGGACTCGAACTGCTGATCAGAATACGTATTCCATTGGTCAGAATGTCCAGTACAAAAGTCCAGTACAATAGTCGCATCAGGTGTATCAGCGTTAACGAATTATTACTTCCTTCAAGTAGTTGATCGACGAAAGCTTCATCTACTGACAAGCTCGGCAATGTTTACTTGATGTAGTCGTACCAGTGCTCTGCTAACGTGGATCACAGTAAATCTTAAAGTACTCTCCAGTGCCTCCTAATCGCACAATGAGTGCTGTTCTTCAGCCTTCATGTCCATAATTGGGACGGAAGATGATAAAAGCACATAAGCACTGAGGGTTTTGGAGAGTTCAAGTGTGTTCTTGAGGTCGTCGTAAAGACGCTTTTTGGTCACTGCTCTTTTTTAATTGTAATATGGAATCATTTGTAACACACTTCATTGTAGATATAGGTTTAGGGACAGGAAAGTTTGACATGCATTTTAAAATGTTAGTTTATGGTTAAGTTCTTTGTCAAGGTAAAAATATGAAATTCAGATCTTTAGAAGGGTAAAACTAATGGCTGTTATCGGAGCTGGAGCGCTTGGGGTTTCCCTACATCCAAATCAAGAATTAGACACTGACAGTGTCATAGAGGTTGTCGTGATAGAGACATAGAATCTCCGCAAGCCGCCACTGGCTTATGAACTTTGCAAGCCAGGCTAGCGACGCTTGGAGTCCAAGGGAAACAGCGAGAAATGAATGTATGTATTGACGCTCACATCGACAGACTTCGTCCCAACGGACTTGAGAACAATTGGGGAGACCTGAATAAGGCCAACTTGGTCGATTTCAGAGTGCGCTTTCAAATGTTTGAGTTGGATTTCTCGTTTGGGCAGGTAAGTGCTTCGACACTTAGTAAGTGCTTTTTAAACATTGGACGATGTTGCCTGTAGGTCCAGCTCCATCGGACCCATTCTCCGACGTTGTGGCCCGTTGATGCCAGCGGTAACTGCATTTGAACTAAAATGGCAGAGTTCTTGAGGAGACAATGCAAGGTTGTGTCGTCGCGATCCTTGCTATCAGGCGTTTCAAGACAGCGTTATGCATTTAAAGAAACGAAAGAATTAAGTTAAAAAACGAGCATAAGTAATTATATATTTCTAGTCGAGCATATCAGTTTCATATCCCTCGACGTGAAAGAAAAGATCAAACGAGAATTGTTTTGATATCTAATCAAAGTCAATGCACAGGATCTTGCAGCCACTCTTTCTACAGGAAACGACGTTCTGGAGAAACTTACTTAAAAGAACTTCAATAATTGATTACTTCAAGCGTTGAACAATAAAAAATTACAGACATGGTTTCTTTAACACTATTTCAATAAACATTTTTCAGCATAGATTCTTATGGGTTCAAAAAGGTTATACGGCATCTAAAGTATGCTATGGGAACGGTATTCTAAGTCCAGGGCGTTCAAAACATAAAACTGATCGAGTTATGAATTTATTGTAAGGATGGAATAATGTTTTGACCCTTCATTCACGTGGGATAAGCGTGTTTTTCTTTTTCTAATTTTCACTTCTTTTACTCGCACGGTCACAACAATAAGATTTAAATCACGAATATCATCATGTCTAGCAATCTTGAAGCTTTTCATTCTATATTGCAACTGAAATTAATTCACTAATACACAACGTGAGTAGCATTCTAATGTTCCATTAGAATATGAGACTGTCCTTCAATAATATTTTTACGATATGAGACGTCATTTAGGACATGAGACTGTCCTTTAACGATATTTTCATCAATATTTCGCCAAGAAATTGGACTCTAG
The DNA here is from genome assembly GCA_014899125.1 of Orchestia grillus. Lineage (NCBI taxonomy): Eukaryota > Metazoa > Arthropoda > Malacostraca > Amphipoda > Talitridae > Orchestia > Orchestia grillus. Next base: position 22,764 of record VOMN01056378.1, read on the forward strand.
ATTAGCTTTAAACGACTCGAGTTCGTTTTTCTCACGAATGGAGAAAGACGTTGAACTCCAAGTTGTAGTACCGTTTTAATGAAAAATATATTGTTATTTGGTTTCGGAGTGATAGGGGAGTATAAATTCACTTTTGTTTCTAAACAAATATTCATGATGGGCTGCTTAAATAGATACCAATTGTTTTCATCAGCAAAGTTTTATACATAAACTAGACCACCCGTAACTTGTTGGGCCGCTGCGAGTTTGTACAGATTTTGAAGTCCCGTTTTAACATGTAATTATTTTTTACATCCTAACAAATATCCAATAGAAAATAATTTATTCAATTTAGCCATAGTGAACCATAATCTTGATACGATGGAAAAACCTTTATATAATGACTGGGAGGGGAGCTTTAAATTTCAGTTCCTGTTATCGGCAGAGAGTGTGCACGGTTATAAACAAGCTAGCAAGTAAGCAACATGATCTGAGTTCTAGTATTACATAGAAAAACAAAGAAAATTAGTAAGAACAGAAAGCGTAAACATCTTCAAGCGTTTTGGAGGCATTTTCATCAGCGTCGCAGTTCAAAAAAATTTCTTGTTACTGTAACGGCTATTTTTTGTGAAGTAAAGTGCACTTTAGTTTATCAGTTCCTTGCCATGCTCCAATGCCATATTGTTGATATTTTTATATTAATACGTTGTTGAAGATCAGGGACAACTCTTTATTCACAATTTTTTTTCAATTTTCCTTGTCAGGGCTTTCATTTCAGGGTTGAGACATAAATATTTCCCAAAGGGCATGCTGAAGTTCATTCTCGACGTTTCGAATCTCACAAGAATTCATTTTCAAGAATTGAATCGTTCTAAAACTTTTGAAAAAATCTGACGGCAGTGCAATATATGCGCATCATATATACAAACAAATATTTTATAACTGACGCTCGACTCAGGAAAAAAGTCGAAACCTGTAGACGAAGCCAGAACATTGGTGGTTGATCTGGGCTGCTCTTGCCCTTCAGCATGTCCTGGGCAAATATTATTTTTCGCCTCAGCTCTACATTGAAGGTCCTAAAGAGAAAATTGAAAACAAACCGAAAAATTGTGACTAAAAACTTGTCCCTTGTCTTCAACAACACATGTCTAAGAGAGAACTTGTTTCCTATTTATAAATAGTTGATATTAATACGCTTGTACTTACTTACGTACCGTTCCGTAATGCTTCGCCAGTTGTCAAGTGAAATTTCAGGTCTCGAGCGAAGTATCCTGTATACGGGTCGCATGTTTTGCTTTGAAAAGCCAGTCTTCGCGGCACATTTTAAGCTTCTCTAGTAAAGTTCAGACTACTCGCATCATTTAGAAGAAAATTACTTCCAAGACCGGGCTATCTCTGCCCTGAACCTTTAACCTCTGTCCAACGCGAGGACCACTTCTCATGGGCTGGTTTATCTAAAAACCAGCCGTGATCCAGCTCTGCAACTGACGCTAAATAACTTCAGGGTACAATACTACGCAAAACTAGCCGTGATCCAGCGTCTTGACTGAAGCTTCACAAATTGACCTAACATCACCGTATTAAAATACTGGAAAATATTTTGTGAAACAATAACAATTGTATCGTTACAGCGTGTAACATGGGATATAAGTGTAGGTTTTCCACTATTGGATGATTAACTGGAAATTGTGGTAAGTCGATGATTGTAAGTCGATGATTGTAAGTCGTTTCTTTTCAGCAGTTACAGCGCAGATATGATTCTCAACTTGGTCACTGTGATATGTGCCTCTCAAGAAATGGTCTGAGTGGATCTCCTGCTGTCAGTATCTCTTCTTTATGGCGTTCCACAGGGACGTCGCCATCCTAAGATGCTTCCATAGTTAATCACAGCAGACTCAGCTGCTCCTGAGGGTCCAGCTGTAATTGCTCATGTTATTTTGCGGTTTTTCTTTCCCTTCACGCGCATCTCTGTACCTTGGGAAATTATTTTGTCTCCTGAGAAACTAGTTATTATTTCTGATATTATTTTGCGTCTCGTCTTTCCTTTCGGACGCATTTTCACACCTTGGGGAATTATCTCGTCTCGCGAGAATCCGCCTGTTTTGTTTGATATAATTTTGCATTACTTCTTCCTCCGTGAGGGAAACCTTGTACCTTGAGAAATAAAATTTGTATCCTCGATCCAGTCTCTATATTTCGGTGTAATTTTGGTGTGACGGCTGCCACCACTCGGTGGAAGCCGTCGGTTAACCTTCGAAGTATGAGTGCGGTGATGATCTGATCAGGAAGTATGAGTGCGGTGATGATCAGAGCAGGAAATATGAGTGCGGTGATGATCAGAGCAGGAAATAAGAGTGCGGTGATGATCAGATCAGGAAATATTTCACAGTTAGGAGTACGTTGCTTGGGTTTGCAAGGTGTCATTTTTTTCTGATTGATTCTTGCGTCCATCATGTGCAAAATTTTCAAAATTTTAAAACCATATCGAGCGAAAGAGCATCAATTATTTAATCGTTATTAAGTTTTGATCAATTTATTTTAATATTATTCACATTGTTGAACTGTTGTAAGTTCTTTGAACCATGAAAAATCAGCGGGTGTAGCCTGAAATTCGAATGAAGAATCTGGTTAAACATTTTAAACTTAGTTCTCTTTCATTTGTAAACAAATTTTCTGTCAAATAATAATCTCTGCATACGTCAACGATATATGTACACTGTGTTAATACTACAGTTAAACATACTTTCAAAACAAAGTTTGAATTCACTCACCGACTCATCTTACCAGCTACGAAATCTAGAGCGGTGTTTAAATTCCAACAGCTGCGACCAACTTTGGGTCAAATATTTGTGGAACCCTTGTTTTGGGATTAGACCTGCAGCGCTACGCTGTGCTGAAAGATGAGAGAAATGTTTTGTGTTGACGCCGGAACAAATGTAGGTTTTAGCTGAGCGAGGGCGACAAGGTGCTAGTGGCCATGTGGACACAACAGGGTCATTTCTCTTAAGGGCCTGCAGGGTGAGAACGCGCGTCTGCAGGGCGAGAACGCACGTCTGCAGGGCGAGAACGCGCGTCTGCAGGGTGCGAACGCGCGTCTGCAGGGCGAGAACGCACGTCTGCAGGGCGAGAACGCACGTCTGCAGGGCGAGAACGTGCGTCTGCAGTGCGAGAACGCGCGTCTGCAGTGCGAGAACGCGCGTCTGCAGGGCGAGAACGCGCGTCTGCAGGGCGAGAACGCGCGTCTGCAGGGCGAGAACGCGTGTCTGCAGCCCGAGAACGCGCGTCTGCAGTGCGAGAACGCGTATTTGCATCACGAGTACGCGCGTTCGCACACGTTTGGGGAGCGAAGCCCGGCAATGCTTGACTACTAATGAGAGAGCCATTTCTGAGCCTCTTTTACACTGTTATGTTCTTTAAAACGTAGCTGTACCGAATTGTCTAGTGCTCAATCAAATTTTTCTTATTAGGTGAATTGTCTAAACTTTCAATATGTTAGTATCAACTTGCAATAAATTGTTTATTTAGTTTGATGTAGCCTGATGAGAACTGATTTAGTTTGGCTAAAACTGCACATAATTATTCAGCATAGATGAAGCTCTATTTTAGATTAAGTCTTTCAAGTCTTTTAACTTTGATGAAATGTGTAGACTCTGGCGAACGATGAGCCAGACCCGAGCCAATCTTTTCCTCAGACGACGTGCCGTAGCAAGGCTTCAGCTTTAACGTTCAAGAGTACAATGCGTACTTTCGGGCAATGAATGCGGCTAATGTATTGGTTGTAAAAACGACAGTTTTAACTCTTCAATTGTTACCAAAATCTCATTTTAATCCCGCACACTTGCTAGATCTGCCGTTGATTGCACCACCCTTGTACCCAAAGAGTGTGTATGAGCTGAAACGTGAATATACTCCAGCATTTTCCCTCAGCCTCACGGACATGGTGTAGTACTATGAAGTGTATTTCGAATGCATGCAAGAAGAGGTTTCCATTTTTGGGTCTGCGAAGGTCCTGGTATTTATTTGATATGAAAGAGTTTTCATCTGAAATATGCTTGTCGAAATTGGTTGAACTGTGTTCCCACCAGCTCAGAATTCTAATTTAATTCGCGTACTCTTCAGTGGGTGATTTCATTGCGACGTCCACTGGCGAAAAATGAGTGATTGAATCTCTCATCATTTGTGAACTAAACATCTTAATTTGTTATAGTTTCTAAAGCAATTATTAATTTATGCGCGACGTATTAATATCTGCGCAATAGTTTCGACTGCGATATTGAAGCAGAATAAATTTGTTGGTTTACCTGGTTGTGCATATCGCTCGGTTAGGTTGCTGAGAGCGGTATCGTTTTCATTTTCTCTTAAAATTTTCGCGTACATTTGTGAACCTTTAACCAGCACATGAATAAAATTAATTGAATGAAATTTTTCAAAAAATTAAATTCTTTAGCACGTAAATTTACACTGACTAGAACTTCACACTAAGGCTGCCTCAGGGCATGAAGCAGTAAGCGAAATATTTACAGCTCGCCTCCCGCTGATGAAAATTGTTGCGTGATTTTGTCTTGGCTGCTAATGGAGCGCCTCGCCCGCCTCGCCTGCAGGCTCTGGCAAACAGCGTCTAGCAAAATCTTCATTTTTTCTCAAACTTGCGAGCGACTTTGGTTTGCTTGGCCGCCAAAAATGTCTGCTGATCGTCAGCTGCGAAAATAATGAGACCCAAGGGCGTCTTCTAGGTTTTCTTAGTTCTTTCCTCGGGCGCTGGGGGTACTGTTGGCATCGGCTCTGAAACCTTTAATTGCACCTGGTCTGCTCTTCCTTACCTCTGGGAATCGGACTAAAGCGGCCTGCACAGAGCACGCTGTATTAATGCATTGCGTGAGAGTGCTCTTTATTTCTGGAAATATTACCAATCTTTCATTGCCAAGTGAAGTGCCGTTGCAAGTGTTTCGCGTCTGTTTCATTTCTGAAAGAGTTTCAATACGATGTTTGTAGATATTTCATTTCCTTTGAAAGAGAGCCTTCTGTGGAAGTCGTGTGAAGTGGATAAATCCGATATAAATCTAGTCTCCGTACGGAAAAGGTAAGCTGTTTATATGGGGAATTACGCTAAGCTTGATTTATTGAGTTCTGTTCAGCGTCTCCTGAGGACTCCTGAACTTTCGCTCACCGAGTAATGCGAATAATTTATATTCTGGAAAGGAGGCCATGGTTTTTATCAGTCTTTCTCGGATCAGTTACGGGAATTAGCACTCTCCAATGCAATTCCTGGTTTCTTAGAAAGGCTTGTTATAGAAGTCACGTGTTAGTTAAAATTTGTTGATTCTTTTCATTTCGTTTCTTACCACTGTGTTTTTGATTGCGGAGGTTTACGAGCCGAACAGCCTACCTGTTATGCATAAGTATCTTCGTCTTTGTTTATTGCTTCCATACTGTCACTTTGCGTCATTTGAAAGATTCTTACGCTGGTCGTTTTCGCCTTACAAAATGGACTGTGCCGAGACACTAAAATGTTACGACTTTGTGGGCCACTTTAGCTATTTATTTCTTCAAGGAATAATGAATAATTCTCTCCTTAATTGAGCGGAAACTGTGTTTCAACCCTAATTGAATTGATGATATTACAAGTCATAAAAATTTGCATGAACCGAAGATGTTTATAATTTTTTTCTTACTAGCCTCTCATCAAATATTTTAGTTTTCTGAAGTGTTCTTCATGATTGAGGCTTCCTGCAATCTGAATAAGGGTTGATGTCCTACTCTAGGAACGCGCTTTTGTAAAATATTAGCATTTACTAATATTATCACATCAGATAGCCACTTACTTGGAAGGTTGTCGCCAGTTCTCTGACGTTTGAAATTCTCTCTTAGTTTTAAAACAAATGATTGGAATAATTTCGATTTTTTTGTTTGTATCCATGGCAGCCAGTCATTCACGCAATGGAGGATGTTCATGTTGATGCGCAAATGTCACGACCGGACAATATTCAGCGTTTACGGTCGTCGGTTTCAGCATTTCACAACACAGAACACTCATCTTTATTTTACTTTAGAGCTTTTTAATTGCTGAAGCGTAGAAAACATTTAATTCAGATTTTTCGGGGAAATGGCAAAGGAATTTAAAACTTAGCTCCCACAATCGAGTAGAGCTACACGGGAGCGATCACATGTTCTAGTTTTAGCGCTGGCGGAAAAGCCGTTAGAATTTTTTTTTGTAAAATTTATTCTCTACTGTAGTTCATATAAGAATAAGCATCAAATAGACCCTCAGTTTTTGTACTGCCCCGGGTGACGGGCTGCATTGATCAAAAAAGTGGTCCCATGTTATGAGCTTGCATTTTTACGTTTTTCTGATGGAAGAATTTAAATCACTTTGAAAAGCTATTCCTTTTCGTTCCTGTCTGCTGAGTAAATCGAAGCCATGAAAGAAGGAATTTGAATACATTTCTGCAAATTTTCTAGGTTCTGTTGGGTCATTGATCTTAGCTGAAAGCTACGTTCACTTTTCACCGATATTCAAGAATCGTTGCAGCTTTATTTCCGCATATGCTAATATTTCATCGATGCATTTTCTGTAAAAATTTACCTTGAGCATATTTTGAATTTTTTATTAGTGATGCAGTTCTTAAGCTCAATTTCACACTATGACAAATGTGTGCTTGCTACATCACAACCTTGTATTAAGAGTAAATGTGGTGACTTTCGAGAGCAGCGTAGGACGCTAGGAGAAATCTTTGCTGGCGTGCATGTCCATCTGCTGCATGCCTTCTTTGGGAATTCATAGCCCAGCCATCTGACTTATTTCACTTAAAATGTGTTGTACTTAGAGACGTAAATTAGAGTTTTGAAAAAAAAATTCCTGAAGGAGTTGTAAGATTGCTGAGCCAAGGGAACAAATATAATTTAGATCCTATAATTTAGTTTTGGTTATTGTAGTGATAAAGGCTACCCATAGAGGAGTCAGTGTTTGTCATAAGTATGGAGGTGGAAGTACATGTAGGTGGAAGTTCGGTGAATGCAAAGGAGGTTTCAAATGAATGCCGCCGCATGTAGCAAAATCAAGAATGAGATGAGTTATTGGTTTCACGTACCTGTCAAGTTGTTGCAGAACTGCATAAAACCAATAATTAAACTATACCTACTCTGAGGTGCATTTAGAGTGAAAGCTATAGTTTTTTGTTAAGGCCTCGAAATTTATAACAGATTGCTGTGCATTTATATCGTGCATATTTTGCTTACGATGCTTCGCTAATGGATGAACAGAAATTGCATATATTAGTGCCTGACTCCTCTGAGAAGAGTGTGTTTGCATTGAGAAATGAAGAGCTATAATAAGAGGAAAAACTGATGGAGTGTTCATAAAGCGAAAAAGTACTCGACGTTTAAAGTTGTGGTTTTAACTGCATGAAGGAGTCACGTGACAAGTGAAATTGAATTTGAATCGTGGTTCGCTGCGAGCGACATCACAGAGGCACCTGAAAAAGGGTTCTTTATGAATCTAGGCTCCTGGGGAGGTTGAAGTACTCGTGTATTGGCATGACTCGAAAAAAACTATGTAACCAAACCCAAGAGTTTCGATATCCTGAGCGTTTAAACGGGGCAAAACTCAGTGACTTGCTTGAGAATAACATAGGGAAGGCAAGATTCAGAACGTGCTAGGGAAGTATGGCGCGGTCTGAAAGTTGGGTTGGAATTCCAAAATCTTGAAAGAGTGACAAGTGAAAAAGTGCGACGATGTTAGGTGGAGTTAGAAAAATCTCCGATTGGATGCAGTGCAGAGTGTGAACGTTTTTTTGGGCTATTTCGAAAAAAAAACATGTCGAGTATGTATGTACTGAAAGGGCTGAGCGGCGAAGTTGTAGTACAGAAGTAAACTTCGGTATAATTGGATGGATGAATAAGTAATGTGAGGAACGCTGAATAAATGAGAATAATATGAAATATCACAGCATTTTGCTTAGGATATGGAGTGATACGGAGGACATTCATCGGCAGCAAATATTATTAGGCACGAACCGGAGACCCATACCGAATGCAGAGCGCTGTAATCTTGCCTGAGAAAAAAATGGATTAGGCGAAAGGAAACGCATGAGCTATGCAGAGAGACGTGGGCCTCTCTGAGAGACGAGGCTCTCTGCATCTCGGAGTCTGAGAGGCCGTAGTGTTTGATTCAGAGGCAGTGCTGTAGTGGTGCAGTCATGTTTTCCCTCATTTTCCACGGACTTGCCTCCCGATATGGAGTGATAGAGTAAGGGAATGTTAGTTCGTGGCAAGTTAGACGCCCGTTTCGAGATATCAGTGGCTCAGCTATGTCGGACTTGAATTCCCGAATTCCAATAGTTGTTTCAAGCAGCGACTGAAGGAGGCTGCAGATGCGTTCAAAAATAGGATGTATAGTATTTCATTCTCCTTTACACGGGCATTTTTAACAAAGTTAAAAGTAAAATGATTTCTGGGTTTTATGCAGTGGTCAGAATTGTGTCATGTAACTCTTTAAATTGCACGTATAACGTCAAAAAGTCTTTAGTTTTCGAGTGTAAAATAAGAAAGCGTTGCACTCAGTGCGTGTGAGTGTCAGAGGCGACTTCGTGTCCGCAGCACCGTGCTGCTTATCCCTCGCTTGGCAGAAAGTTTCAGAATGTTTCTCCATGCAAGGAAGATACGTGGTGTACACCGCATGCCTCTACGCGTAACAGTTTCCTAACAATAACATTTATCGTCGGCTTTGGTATTAAAATCAGTCATTCCATTGATACTTGAGCTGAAAATTCGGTTTCAAGATTAGTTTTCATTTCATTTTCAGAGCACATATGAATGTGCTCTGAAAATGGGACGTTTTCTGCAGTAATTTTACTCAAGTTTTAGTGCTATCTATCTTTATATTTGAGCGGGGAATAAAATAAGAGAGGCAGCCCTGACGAAGCGTTACTGATTTTTTACGGGACAGAATAACTGCTAGTAATTAAATAAAGACAGCGAAACTTCTAATTTCTTCACTCCTACAAGAAGTATGACGAGAGATGTCAGTACGAGTCTCTTGCACATTCTATAGTGACTCGTTTATAAAACCTGCATTGTAAGAGAAAGATAGTCATTCGTTCTGGTAAAGATATTGTAGGATTCAAACTTTTCAGATATTGTAATTTAAATCCTAGGCTTGGTGAAAATGTATCGTTCAAAGAAAATTAAATTTAAATTTCGTATAATTTTCACTACGAATGCTAAGCCCTGGTTGTAACATCTTCATGAGCCCGTCTTACAGGCTCTCTGAGCCATGTTGAAAGAACGTCTGTACGAATAATATTTTTGGACCCAGGACGACACCTTTAAGACGACTTTGGGATGTGATGTATGTGTGCAGGCTCTAGAAAACCAGCCCGTGTTGGGATGTTATTACATTCTTGAAACCGCGGCGGGTAGACATTGAAATTGTATAAATGGAATTTCTTTTCGTACATTAAGTATATTGTAATGTGTCTGAGTGACGCGGTATGATTAGTCAGGGGTGGTGGGAAGCACAAAAGCTGATTAGGCACTTCTGTTGGAACATTGATGAATTAGACTACGTTGAACAGACACCTCGAAACAGGCCTTAATTAAAAAAAAGGTTTGGGCTCAATGCGACTCAGCACCACTATTACACATAAGATATTTCATTAGAAGTTTGAGCAGTCTTTGGGAGCCCTTAGGCTTCCAGGAGAGGGACAAAAGAAAGACACCGCGAGTCTTCCGTTGCGTACATCCTAGCAAACAAAACGTTTCATTAAATTCTCGCAATTTTACATCTCATTCCATAAACACTTTATAGTATAAAAAAACAGTATTGCCTAAGCATGTTATACCTACCACAGATGGTTAGATAATCGTTAGGACTATGAATACTTTATAGTCGTACACCTTCGCATTACAATTTGCAGAAACAAATATGGATTCCTATGCTTTAGATTTACAGCGGGAGTTACACTCACCCAGGACGATGTCCACGCAGCCAGATGACCGCAACCCCTCACCAGAAATTTCTTGCCATTGATTTCGGCATGCTCCCCTTTATCTTCGTCCTCCCCCTGCATGTCAACCAGAGATTCATCTTACAGTTACAATATTTATAAGTAGTGTAACATCGCCACGTTACTTATATGTTAGACCGAGGAGCCCAACAGCTGGTGTCTCTAGTTATTAGAAACCCGCACGTTTTCATTACTTATTTTAAATGATTATTTCTGACTTAACATCACGTCTGCATAGGCTTATTTTATCTCGTCTGTTTGAAACATGCACCTCACTGCACCTACTTCACTGCTCCTGGGTAGCATTTTACCTCTGCTAATTTAAGAACCGGGAATGGTGTAAGATTTGTACAGTTCTTGGGGGATGTTAGCGCACTACACAATTATAAAGTTTATTCAGTATGTACGAAGGCAAGTGTGACGCATTTTTGTAAATTATAATCCCTTTGAGACCCTCTCTTCGCGTGTGAGTATGTAGGCGCGTGCAAATATTTTACTCGCTCCGGGTAGCTCTATATTATTATAATTTGTTGTTTTAATAGTAAATTATCGTTCTTGAACGCTAATTATCGATGTTATTGTCAATTCATACCTGCGTTCTCTTTGTATTCCGTCTCATTCTGGGTGAATCTTTTACGTTATGAAGTTGAACATTTTCTCCTGGCTTCAACATAAGTTCACAGATCAGAATTTTATTTCAGTTTTCATGGAGCTCATGACTCCTCAGGAGGATGTGGTCATTGCTGTGGCACAACCTCTCGCAGTACCTGCTGATTGCGGCTGTCAGTATCTGAGCTCGAGTTTTTGCCCGTGCACGGTCCCGCGACGCCTGTCATGAAAGGCAGGTGGGGGGTTTGGTCACGTGGTTCCTGTACGAGCAGTTTGGCTTCCTTTTTTTTCTTTTTGGTCGAACACAAGGGCAGCGTATTTTTTCAGTCCTTATTCGAATTTTTCAGGTTCTACCGTACGAAATTTACTTAAATTTGATGTTTTCGTCTGTTTAAGTTGTCATTGCAATCAGCTAGCGAGTTCTTGAGCGACAACCGATGCGGAAATACTCACTCTTTTTAATTATTTATTCTGAAGTAAAAATACATGCACAAACTTATCTCATGTAACTGTGAAATTAGCTGTGGGTAGGTGGCACTCGCTGGCCACTTGAGAGCAAACACGGGTCCTTTGTTTCAAAATTATTGAGTTATAAACAGTGAGTACATTATTTAGACCCCTCTGTATACATGAAGAGTCCAATAATGTACATTTTCCATCTGAAGATGTGCCGCATTGCGTGAACATTCCGTTCGTATCATTAATGCCTTTGTTGCGGAAACATTAATTTTGTCTAACGAGTTAACGTTCAATTCCTTTAGAAAATTGTAAATGAAGTTTAGGTTATTTCTTGTGGCTCTAATCTCCTTAAGATTTTATTTGGTTACGCTCATGGTAAAGCCGAAGATCTTGTGTGTGTGCCTAGAGCAACTTGAATCATGGGAGGCAGTGGCGCCTCTGTTTAGAGAGCATTTGTGTAATGCTCTGCGGACCCTTAAAAGAAACTAATGTGCCCGGCCGCGTCTGACTAACGCTCTGCTATGCGCAACTTGGCGTGATTTAGGCAGCGAGAAACTATTACATGCTTCGTAAATTTCTGGATGAGAGTCATTAGATTTGATAATGAATTTGGTGGGCGGAGTTGCCGAGAGCAATGCATCATAGACTTAAAGAGGCAAGGCATTAATTCTGAGAGTAGCAGCCAGGCTCTAATTTTCCCGTCATGATTTGTTGCCGTGATTCATGCATCTGTTCTCGCAGTGCTGTTTTCCCACTATTCTGTCATTAAAGGAAACTTTTGAAGTCGTGACTTGTCTTAGTTTTTTCGCGCCTGTGGCTTCATCCAAGGAGGGAGTCGAAAAGGATTGTCCAACTGTGTACTTGAGGGATATGACCGAATTAGGACGCGCGATGGGAGGTGTTTCAGGACAGTGTTTTGATCTGAGGCAATTCAATAATTTGTACGCTTCTGAGATTGCTTCCTGACTATAGAGTCGCATCCTAGCTTGTGCCAGGGATGTATCGAGGATCCCGTTTCGTGTCTGATGCTGTCTTGTTCCCATTTACCCTCCTTGCTGTGTGGAGGAGTGGCCTCTCGTGCATATGCTGCCTTAATCCTACTTCTGGGATTAACTAATGAGCCGAAATATGGAAATATGTACCCATATGCAGGAGTTGGACCTAATTAATAGTAGAAATAAATTATAGAAGCGATTTTTGTTCAAAGTTTTAATGAACTTTTAGGCTACGATCATTTATTTTAAATTCATAGGGCACTGTTGTGTTGCCCCATCTTTAAACAGGCCTTCGGACTTTTGCAGTATATTTGGTGCCCACTTTTCGTCTTGCAATTTTCACTCCTTCTTAGCTGTCTCTTCTTTGTCCTTTTTTCCTCTTCATTCTTAACTTACTGTTTTAATGCGCGGGAGATCCTGTATGAAAATACACCTCTTGCATAGATTTCCCATTCTCTAAAGTCCATACTAAATGCTCCCTCCTCTTCGCTTTTTTTGGATCACATTACATGGGGCTAGGATGCGTTAGATCATATCCATGATAATATAATTGTATTTTCAAATACGTATTGATGATTTTCATTTTATATCGGTGAATTTACCTTATCATCGATTTTTCTCTTCGATCTTAACGCGGTAAAAAGTAATTATTCAAGCATGACTTAACAGAAATAAGAAATTGGCAAATGATTGCAGTTCGAATTGGAAAAGTATCGATGTCTGGAGCAGCTGAACTTTTGTATCCTCGAAAGTTACAATATCAATAACCTTGGTAGAGCTGGAGAAACAGGGTGCAATCTCAGGCATGAAGAATAATTCCCGCAGATTTCTGGAACTCGCTGTGAGAGAAAGACCGACGCTCGTTCGCGCCCATTGAGGTGAAGAATCGACGGGCAAGTGCTGCGAAAATGACTGCTGAGTTCGCTAGTCTGACTGGCTGGGCGTCCACCAGAACTGTTCGCCGTGTGCGCAGTAAAATAAAATGAAGAGTGGCTACAGGAGCGAGTCGAGTGATCCATTCTTGGGCTCATACCCAAGTCCTGTGCACTCAGAGAGCGAGAAATTAACATTTCATGGCGACATCGCGTGTCACACCATCGATGCATCGTCTCTATCGAGCTGACTGAAACAGAGGACGTGACGCTGAGGCTAACGTTTCGTCCCCTAATGCGCGTTCTAATATCAAACTTGTACAATGCAACAAGCGTAGCCTTGCTGTAAATTTTATTTTTACATTGATATACATTGTATAGTGACTGCATGTATGAACCGATAATGAACAGTATCTAATACAATTTTCTCGTTCAATGTTGAACGTGATGAATCAAAATTAAATTTGTCGTACAATTCATGGTATAATTATTACACAAATGTAGGATACCATAGGTTTTGTACATACATCATATTTTTCACGCTTGTATGCATTTACAAAAAAGTACGCTGCAAGAAAAAAACTTAAAGTAAAAACCTAATCATTCGATTATGAAAAATCTATAGTATGTGTCACTGCTACTCTTCAAGGCGCGCATAGAACATAGATTGCAATGGTTCATAATAACACGTTCAATGCACTGATGCTACCCCAATTGTACACGTGACACGTCGACTGCGGCGCACCTCGCTAGCGGCCCCGCGCTCTGGGGCTGTCACGCGCCGGGGTGCCCCTTCAGAGTTAGCCTTTTGGGCCTTAGTGCGTCTGAATGCAGTGCGGTAGAGCTCTGGGAAGACGAAATTCATGCAATGCGTAATGCGTGGCACACGAAATGACTGCAACACAAAACACGCGGGATTTCTGATATCGTTTTGTTCCGTTTTAAAAGCATTTCTTATTAAATTCTTTGCGAGCCGATGTACAAAATTATGTATCATTAGCAATGAATTTCTTATTTTCTTTGAATCAAGAGTATTTAATTCCATTCAATCTTGGGTGACAAGCAGTAAGCTCTTACGAATATTTTGAAGTACAGCGTCATGTTACTTTTCAAGCTTGTCAAACATATTTTGCTATTTTGTAGGAAAAAAAGAGTACTTTTTACCTTATGCTATATAAACATAATACAAGCATTAATTAAATTATATAAATCTTATTTCCTTTCCATTCCAGAGGAACGTTTCATTTGGATTTGACAACAACAGGGCAGCTCTAATAGTGCGTACACGAGCTCCACTTTACAGTATGTTCCTCACTCGACACTACACAACGAAGCAGTTTCTCTTTTTTAGTCTTGTGTATTTCGAAAAGCGAAAATAAATTGTACGTTTTACCCCATAGGTATTGAATCATCCCACACGTGTAGGCACCACTTCATTGCGAAAAATGCCCTGGCACGAGTCGTGTGCGTGAGGTTGTGACAACTTTGCTGGAATGGGATCTGTCTAGTCCTTTACATCGCGAGCATCAGTGCAATCGTGCATTTTATTCCCTATCGACAATGTTAGCTTACATCAGCTCTAGCTAGACCTTAGGGACTTCTATCTTTCGCGCCCACTTTCATTTTCAAGCATTCTTCGCTGATGAATGGTCCTTTCTTGTTCCTTTTTTTCTTAACTTGCCATTCCTATGCACAGAGGATCTTGTGTGAACACACTTTTGCATAGATTACATATTTTCTAAAATCCGTACTAAATGATCAATTTTTTTGCTCTCCTAAGATCGTATTCATTAGGGAGCTTTGAACTAACTAATAAAATAGAATAAAACAAGCCAGACTCGGAAGTTTTGTGCTCGCATGGTGCTCCACACAAGATCCTTGGCCTTCCGCTTAGTTGTTCTAGGGCGTTTACCCTATTAAGCAAAAACTATAGTTAGACAATGAATGCTCTTTGAAAGTTCTGACAGGAATCCTTCGTTGACTTAATTCTTAACTTTTGTTTCGTAGAAGTAGTTAGTATATCAGTTTCTGGGTCGAGCTCCTCTACATTTTTATTTTTTGAACATTTAAAATCTTATTGAAATTAACGCAAAATCTTTTGCCAATGACAGCATGCTGCGTCAGCTGCGTCGTAGAATTCATTACCAAGTCGGACGATGTGCCTTGAAAGTCTCGAGTGCAGTTAAATATAGGCTGCCTGTGACCCTCCGGTCACTGTTGATTAGTTGTACTAACAGGTCGTCTCCAGCTTTGTAAGTCGCATCGGAAAGAAAAAACTGTTAATAAAAGTTGTACGAGAATATACATATAGTCGAAACTCGTCTGGAAACTTGGCCTTAATTTCCGTAGCTTGCCGAACTCGAACTTGGGGTCAAAACCACGAGCAAATAAATAAACAAAACGTTTCGGACATCCATTAGGACTCTGAGTATCTTACTTAAGCATTTAAGATTACCCTAGTTCGAGAAATGTTTGTCTGTAATACTTGCAAGGTAAATTTCAAAATCAGCCCTTCACACGCTCGTATTCGCCACTGCTGCAGCAGTAGCATTGTAGGATAGCGCAGATAGTCATTTGCCCTGAGAAAGCCTTGAAGTTCTAAAAAATGAACCTGCGTTGCTTGGATTCGCTTCTGCGTGGCGAGGATAGGAGGCCATCGGGCAAATCAATCGAGGCGAAATTGGACGTGACGCTTGAATTTCTTGCTTGTCCGCCCAAACAAATGGAGCGGCCACCGCCCCGCCCCATTGAGCTGTCAGATATCAGCTCCAGCGCGTCATTGTAGTCACTGCCGATTCGATCGCGTCTCTGCAGTTTCACAGGAGAACGGGCTTACTTGATTATCCCTTTTCTGCAACAACGGCGACTCCTCTGAAGCTCTATGGCTCGTTTGTCTGAAGCCTGCGCTCAGCTGATGTGTTATTTCGTTTGCCGAACTGTTGCAGAGCAAACCAGTGTTCCCATTTCAGTAGTGTTCTTTCGCAGCTGAACTTTTCTCCTGGCTTGTACTTTTTTAGGAATACCATGACTTTGCATGAATCTAGTTCAATCGGTACATCCGTTGGCTTAGAGTGCAAGGTATTGACTCGTTTGTTGTTTCTAAATTCTTGTAGCACTTGTCTGTCCACCACCGATTCCTACCAAGTCCCTATTGTTGGTGGGGTGATTTATTGAAGCTTTTTTGTCCCACTTGAAGTGTGTCATTGCCGTTTCCATGTAATTGGCCATTCCGATACCGTCATTACCTCCATAGTCCCGTAACAGCTTCTCTGATCGCCCTCTTGCAATGCTGAGTCCGCTTGTGCGGCTGCGCCCTGGACTGAGCGACACGTATTATAAAACACGAGTATATTTGGCGGCGCACGCATGATGACCGAGTATTTTGTATTTTACGGTCATAGTCTTGCATCGAATTGTTAAAATAAAAAAGATTTTTCGGCGTTGCAGTGTACACTCTTTCCGTCGCAATGCTTTGATATTCCAGCGCCTGTTGGTAATTTCAAAGCCCACGCTGCCATCCCGGAAGGAGGATACGTTACTGAACGGCTTGAGTGACGGTTTGGAGTTGAGTGTTCAGTATAGGATAAAACATGAGTATCTTCAAGGCAAAAATGATTGTTCGTCAACAGCTTTTCTGTTACATTCATGGACACATCTTTCGGCTCTCATGTTTTGAATGCGGTCTTAGCTAGAACTACGGAGAGTAAAAACGTTACAATGTATCAAGTAATATTTGTAAATATTGACAGTTCTGAAATAATACTTAACCTATTCTTTGCGTTGGTCAAATCAACTGTTGATTGTAATGCACTCGGTGAGAAGTTTTGAGTTTTTGCTGGAATTTAATACCAGAAATCCCTGAAGTGGAAAGGTACTGACCTATAAACAGCCAGAATCATTTGTGCTTCTCATTTGCACACAAAGTTTATCGTGTACAGTCTGGTCTCCTTATGAGAATCATTAATATTCGACCTGTATTGTGATACGGGATTTTAGGTGTAATTTATCGATAGAAAATGGAAACCAAGTAGGTACGTAACATCGGAAACGATCGTACAGACATGATGCTATAAGCAGGGTACCTAACGAAATTAAAGCTGCTGATAAACAGTTTCTCAACGTTTTCCCCGAACTTTTCTCATCTTTTTCTTTTTGGCCTCAAATAAAAGCTGAGGAACAACTGTTTCTCTTTAGCTTTTTTCTTATTAGCCTCAAATAAAAGCTGAAGAAGAACTGTTTCTCTTCAGTTTTTTTCTTATTGGCCTCAAATAAAAGCTGAGGAAGAACTGTTTCTCTTCAGCTTTTATTTCGTTAGGGTACCAGCGTGTAGCTTCATTCCTGTACGATTGTTTTCGGTGTGACGTACCTTCTTGTTTTTGAATGTTCGTCTTATTTTCAAACGCTCAATTCCGCTGATGGAATATGTCCGAGATGCTAGTATGCTACGACAGTGTAAATGAATGAGTACTGATTGTTGTGGCTGACATTACCGCTTTGCTGTCGCTGCAGTCATCGCTCTGTAGTGATGGTGAAATTGTTCAGTGCCAACGTGAAGCCTGGGGCGGCTCGTGTTGCTGTAGTACAGTGTAGACTGTAGACTACTGCAGCCGCCTGTGTCCAGCGCGATATCGAGAAGCTGTTAATCTCGAGAGCCTGCTCGCCTGACTCGAACGGCGCTGCTGCTGTCGCACGGAGCATTGGTCCGGGGGAGATTCGGAAATGTTGATTGATTTTAGTGTTGCAGAAGGTACAATTGATCGAGCGTGTTGGTAACTTAAATGTTTTCGATTAATTATTCGTACCTTATCCTGCGCTGTCTTCTGTTTCTCAGCCCTCATGAGACGTCTAAGTAAAACGTGCAATAGAGTTACGTTAGGTTTGTCTATAGTATGGAGGCTGGCGGCCCCAGGGGACACTGGTAGGTTACTTCAACTGTAGTAAGACCTTCGAGGCTTCTATCGTTCGTGTCCACTTTGCTTCACTTAAATTTCACAACTTCTTCGGTATCATTTACCTTGTTTTTTGTTCCTCTTTATTCTAAACTTGCTCTTTCTATGATCGCCGAAGATCCTGTGTGGGAACACGGCTTGTGCATGAATTCCCCGTTCTCTGTTTAGTCCATAAGAAGTAATCCATTCATTTCGGTGCTACATCTATACAGATACGACGAAGTACTTACGCACTGCAGTCGTTGAAGCGCTGTGGTCTGAATCTCTGCTATTACTACTGTTAGTACTACTTTAGCTGCTCAGGTTTTAGAGAAAAATAGCTGGATCGTTAATTGACCTCTCATAAACGTCAATGAGCAAATCACGAGCATTTCTTTCTTTATTTGGGTGTTTAAATACTATCTGTACACATACCTCCTGCCATAGCTCTCACCCACTTACGAAAACATAATGCATATTCTATTAATAACTCAACGAAACTTGATATGAGTTAAATTCATACATTTCATATAATAATCTGTTCGTTTTCGTTAGCTCTAATGCAGGTTTTTTCACTTTGATATCACTCAGAAGAGTCTGTTCATTGTTTCTTCTGTGTTTCGTCTGTCTGTGGTGTGGTCAGGAATATGTAACTTCAGTCACGAGTGTCTTGTGCCTGTGATGTTCTTCAGTTTCATATTTGTACCAAACTGAGTCAAATGGAGAAATCCTGAACTTCCTCTTCCTCTCTCTCCGTTCAAAGGGATGTGTTTGGGAAGCATTCTGGAAGATCCTTCCTCATTACCTTCCAGTGAATAGCAACTGGGTGGCTGAAATTTTACTTTCTTTAGAGTTTCCGTTTTCTGTTCATTCCAGGGCCCAGCACTGGCACGTCGGAAAAGGTGGCAATTGTCTAGCCTTTCCTCTAAGGGTTCCATTGAAATTTTTTTTAATTCTACAGCGCGTGAGAATATATTGCCCTGGCGATAATGCGGCTTTGCTGCTCTTAGACCTACTCCTACTCGCCGTGGTGTGTCATAGTTTCCTTTCGTTGCATCTGTTAAATTTGACTGTTAAATTTACATATATATATATTATCCTGATCTTTGCAGTGCATGGGCTGATGATGTCACTTCCGCAATTCGCCGCCCTTTTATTTTCCTCAACTGTGAACGTGTTCAGCAGCACGGTAATTATCGCTGCAGAGTAGACGCTGTACAATTTCGACCCTGTGTGCCTGTCGCGCGACGTTTCTAACGAAGTCCCTCTCTCAGCGAGCCTCCTGCTCTTGTCTTCTAAGTCACCTGCCTGGAAATTTTCTCCCGCAAAATTCCCCTAACGATGGCCTGCTTCGTTTGATTGGAATTTCTGTAAGACTATTGGTATTTTTAGGGCATAATTTCTTTATTAACAGCCGTAGTTGCTGAAAACTTCCGGCGTTTCTTTCGCATTCACCCGAACTACAGAACATGGGAGATCATTTTGATTTGAGCGTGATACGAATGTTTTCCTATCTGAAAGTTTCAGATTTGGGTACATGAGTGGGAGTAAAATTACCAACTTGATAGTCATTTTTAAGAATATATGTTTCACGAGTTATCAAACCAATTTTTGGCATAGGTTAACTTAGTTTGACGAAGTTCGCTTCGTCTACGAATGCGTCCAAATCTCTTCTAGTCAACGTGGCGTTCATTTTCGAATGGTGTCTTTGCTTATGCAAGACATTGGTTTTAAAATTTCTAACAAGGTGAACGTTGTTTTACAATATTAGTCATTTCGCAAAAATGGCTAAAGCTATTAATGCTAAATCATTACTCGAGGAAATTGTGCTCAAGACTTTAAAATTTCGTTGGTTGGATGATTTAGTAAATACGCGCACACGTAACGCTTTCTTATATCTATATTGACGGATTGCCTGTGATATCTTCCATTGAATAGAACTGAATTTGTTTAGTAGTAAGAATTTTTCTGCATTCTTGTGTAGTTTTCTGTACTCTAAGTCAGAATTCAATGTTAACTGATAATTTTTCCGTCTTTTAGCGTAAATTGCTATTTTCAGCTGAAGTGTTCGTAAATTTTGAGGTCAGGGTTGAGTGACTAGATCTGTCGGTTTGTTTGATCTCAATACAAGGAAGTGGAAGGGCTTTTGGAAAGGGTACTTCAGGCTTGAGTTTTGCAACAATGGTCTAGTGTTTCATTGCTTACACTCACAGAATGAACAGCTTGCTCACCATACTGAACAAGCGTGCCTCCCGTTGCGTTTTCATGGCTCATCCTGTAACGCCTTTCAGTTCGGTGCCCCACACGCCGCATGCACACGCGCCTGTTGGAACACAGGCCCTCACCGCGCCGCGACATCACTGCCGTCACGAGCGCGGCCGAGTGATAGAAGCGCTCTCGAGCTACGACCGTCTGTGGTCGAGGTCTCTAGTCTTTCTTTAAACAAGCTTAGTCACTCACCTGTTCAGAAGAAAATGCTATTATTATTACCCGTAGGTTTAAATTTAATTTCAGATTTAACCTTTAAAAAAGAACCTTTATTATTCCAACACGTTTTACCGTTGGGTTTTAAATGCCTTACAACTACTGGTGCGGTGGGGGATGTGAGGAATGTGTGGTTTAAACTTCCTTTCCCAAGGGAAGTACTCCGTGGTCACGTGAATAGCCCCACCCACCTGAGCCGAGGCTCGAACCCTTGTCCTTTCGGCTGTGAGGCCATCACGTTCACCACTGCACCATGGAGCCCACACATTTAGACGTGAGTATCTATAATTATGCATAATTTTGGCTGCCTAACCGAAGACATCACCGCCGGGTAGTAAATTATAGTTGGGGTAGCGAAAAATGAAACTGGACTGCAAATAAATATTTACAATTTTGCCTGGTTCGCTTCTTCAGGATGGTTCATTTTCTATCTAGCGAGAAATGAATAGCTTTTATTTCTTCTCTGTTTTCGCTTATCACTACTTATTATTGCGCTGATGAGAGTGAACTGATTGTGCACCATTTATGTACAAGTGATTCAAACCAAATTCATTATTCTCTCAATGCGTGCTTCGATGTAGTCAGTTTTCCAGTCATTTGAAATGAAAGAACACGCTTTTCTACAGTCCAGGTTATTGGGTCCTCACCCTGTCATCCTGTATCTGTAGGGGAATTCATTTTATATCTTTTCATCCGAGCAACTAACAGCGATCATGTTTTTATTGCAAATGATCAATTGTCGAGTAACTGAATGTTTCAAGCTCAATTTACTGTACTTGGTAAGCACTTAGCTTTTTTCCATTTTCATACCTTGTTCGCTGAGCATTCTTTATCTCTACTTTCTCTTCTTTCTTAACTTGCTGTTTCTATGCCAAGGGAATCTTACGTGGGAACACACCTGAGCACTGATTCCACGTTTTCTAAAGTCCGTGCTAAATAGTCTCTCTTTTCCGCTGTCTTGAGATCACTTTTGATGTGGCTAGGGAGCTTTAGAGTATCAAATAAATAAGTTACTTGGTAAGGAATGAACTAATGCTATTTTGTGAAGTTTCCATAAGATTTTGAACGCAGAAACCGAGGTCAATGGATGCTTTTAATTTGGAAGCTGTGAGACAATATTGTTACTCTCCTTGACTTCTGAATTCCAGTCAGAGCTCGAGGAATGTAATTGAATTCACCTTTAATGGTCTCACGAGTGCCAAAATTAGTTTGTGGTATTTGTTGCTTTCTTACGCCAACGGTTTCATGATTCTTTCTCTTTCTGCCTCATACATAAACCGTAATTGTTCATCTCGTGCACCTGAACGCTACTTTGAATAAATGTGTAATGTACCCCAGGGAATGGATGCATTGTTTAATCTTCATGCTTGAAAGTTTATTCGAATGACTGGAAAACGTTTGCTGGATTGCTTTTGTTCATGTGCTGCTAGCGAAAAATTTCGATGAAAACGTATTGAGAACACGTTCTACTCATTATTTGATGCAGATGGGATAGGAAGCGTCATGCGAAGTGGCATTTTTACTCGCTAGACCTACCTGTATTTCTCGATACGCCGCGAGCAGTCCTAGTACTAACGCTTCTCGTGCGAAATACAGTCGCAGAAGGAATATTTGTTTCCTAATGCGTATGAACCTGAGTGTGCAAAAATAATTGTTGTCCTGCTCGATATTATTTTTGAGTTAACATATTACTTGTCAACGGTTTTCATCGAAATAATGAATAGCAGTCAATTTTGCAAATCGGTGGTGCGTGCTGGTATTTTTTTTATAAACTAACGCCCTTTTTGGAATGGGGCTGATGCGTCTCACATACATTTATTCTCTTGCTCCTATAATCTGTTCCCTGCAAAATGTAAATCTTGATCAAAATCCTCAGGGGCACACGATAGGCGATAGTGGTAAAGTAACAATTCTCTTGCTAACAAAACCGCGCAAGAAAGAGGTGAAAATCCAGACGAGTCTTTCAATCAGTTATTTCGAACCACAGCAAAACTCCCGCTGAGGGTAGGCACACTTAGCTTAAGCTAGGTACGTCTACCTTCTGCTGTGCGGACTGACAACCCCAAGGGGACACCATTAAGGTAACTTCAGCTTTAGCGAACCATTAGGGACTTCAATGTTTCTTTCCCACTTTGTTTCTTTCTTTTTCATGCATTCTTCGCCGATCATTCTTTATCTTATTTTCCTCTTTCTTCTTAACATGTTGAACCTTTGCGCAGGGAATCCAGTGTGGGAAAACACCTGGCACGTTTACATTACACGTTTGCTGAAGTCCCGTGTCGAGAAATACAGGTAGTCTCTTCCTTTCGCTCGTTTTGGGTCACATTTCATGTGGATAAGACGCTTTAGACTAACCACATATCTAATCTCATGTGAATTAAATTTCCAAAAATCGTATGGTATTTAATGGCATACAAGTTTTTTCAAGGTCGAAATGATTCCTAATTATTATAACCATTTTACACGTCGCCCATTGTGACGAACGTCTCTTGCCATTCACAACTGCCAGCCATAGAAGCTACGATGGCACGATGTTCCTACGTCTGATCATCTGAGCCGAGCTGTGACGGCTCCTGCGGTTTTGGTTAGTTCATGTACCGTCATGGGTGTTCTACTGTAGCCCCATTTTCGTTACAGACTTGACCATTTTGGATTGAGTTTCACTCTACGCTTTCTCAGAATACACAAGGGATCGCAGAAAACGAACGTATGAGAAACCAAATAAAAAACAAACAAAGCAATTTTATTGACAGCAATTGAGCTACTATGACTTGCCTTTTAAGAGACGGTAATTGAAATCATCAATGTATGAAGAGAACGTTCTGTAGATCCTGTAGGCTGCCACTACGTATTTCAAAAGTTCTCGTTTTCTTTGTTATCCTGTATTTCCTTATCGCAGGTTTGCGGCCGTGAAGCCTATCGAGATATGATGCTGATGACATAACAGGTGATTCGTGTTATCAATCAGTACAGGAAGAATGTGCAATGAAGTGTATTTACGTACTTCAGCCATAACCAGGTACATTTCATCATTGGTACGCAAATATTTTTCGTTTTATTGCATTGTAGGTGGAAATCTTTTTGAATTTCGGAAATGTGAGCAAAGTTATTTTCCTCCTCGCTGCTGCTGGAGACCAGGCATTGCGCTAGTAATCTTACCAACTTGGATTTTCGGTTCAAAGGTTGCGTTTGTGTCAGCAGGTCGTGCCACTCAACATTTGGGTATTACAGGGTGGATTGGTTGTTGGTTTACGTCAATTTCCCAGTCCTAGTGTGTGTTTCTAACGAATTATTGTTACCTATCTGTTATTATCGTAAAGCTCGTAGTATAGTTTATGTTTTAGCATTTTAAAATTAATTATAGAACACAACATATGGACGGAACCGCGTGTTGGGGAAGCGCGCTTACGCTTTTTTGTTCTTGCTGAACGGTCACCTGTTGGTGGCTGCACTCCTCTGGACTTTTGACTTGCCTGGTAAAAACTGCAGCGTTTCCAAGAAGTGCTGACACTCGCAGTTTGTCCAACATTAGCTAGCGGAGAAAGAACTTCCAATGAATTCATTCTTGTGAGCGACGGTGGAAAAGGGCATTTGAACGCAGTGACCGTGAACGAGTGAGGGACTTTCCTTTCTTCCCTCAAAATTGTAGCCGTTTATTGAATCGAACTTCTAGTCGTAAGGACTGTGTATTTTTTTCATCAGGTGAGACGCGGAGACGTCATTTTTTGTGTTTCCCTCGAATTATTTGAATTTCTAGAATTTCCCACGTGGAATTGGGGTTTAGAACCAGCGCATTGTGCAGGACTGTAAAAATCTAGTCCTATATTCTATTTTTTTATCAGGAGTGACGAGGAAAATTCAGTTTTTGTATTTCCCTCGGATGCCTTGAAGTTTAAGAAGTATATTTTTTGCCCTTACAAAATGAACTAGACTGAAAGACTGACTGTATGATGAGATATTTACTTACATTAATGATATTTCTTTCATACACTCAATCTTTTTGCTCACCCAATCTTTTTGCTCACCCAATCTTTTTGCTCAC
>VOMN01056397.1:0-17435 GCA_014899125.1 Orchestia grillus
TAGAGTGTCTGGAAGTCCCCCCCCCCTCTTTCCCCCCTTTTCCACGCCCCGTAACTCCCGAACCAATCGTCCGATTTGCATGAAACTTTGTCACATGACTTAGTACTTAATCTTGAATTATATAAACTCAAAAAACAGAAGACTTATTCGTGTCGAAAAATGATGGGACAGTCCCTTAATCCAATTGTTGCTCTCCATTGTAAATTATTCCAATGACTATAGTGAGTTTTTTGTATCAAAAATAGTTTTTAGTTTTTATTTAAGTAGCGTGACAATGAAGCGAGCTCGGATGCAGGACTGAGCCGCTCGAACACGCGATGAGCAGATCAGCACCTTCAAGGGTCTGATTATATAAGAGAAAGCGATCAGCACGTCCACTCATCTTAATGTATGTACATGCACGATAGAATTCAATAACCCAGTCGTCTTATTCTACATACAAGCAGGTGATCATCACCTCCAATCGTTGAAGGCCGTCACCACCAGCACGACCACCACGGATGCCAGTATTGCTGCTCCTTCAATCCAGCCAGGAGTCCGCTCCTCTTCATTATCTGGTAGAAAAATATTCATGGATCAATGGAAAAATTCAAGCGTAATATTTTAACCTGAATATCACGTTCATTGATATAATTCGTCATTATTTCAAAAGAAGACGTATTGTGAAAAAATATTTCATGGGAAGCAGAAGAGAAGTTAGATGACAGATTGAAACGGTTGCTTCTTTAAAGTTCCGGGAAACTATTCAAAACGATTTAATTGGTAGGCATGAATTTGTCAGAGCACTACAGAGCTGTTTGTGACTAATATATTTCACTTGACTTCGACGTAATATTAGAGAAAGTTATCTCATTAGCACAGGGAGCACATAAAACTGCTATCCATTATGAGGAATTCCCGAACTTTTTCGAGTTCATTTTCAACACGCTTTCCTCGGGGGAAGAACGTCTCAACACAAATGGCCGTCCGTCGGAAGCAACAAATAAGATTGAAGACAAGAATACGTCAGGAGGGTGCTCAGACTTCAATCATCTCAGACACAGGCAATTATCGTAGACCAACTCGACTCGTTTCTGTTGCCATTTTCTATTGTACTAGCACTCTATTAAATTATATTTTATTCTTATTTAGGTCGCATTAAACGTGCTCAAAGCCGTGGTATACAGTGAGGCAAAGGCTCAAGACTATTCACGTTACAAGGAGCTATCTACTGTTCTACTCGAAATCTTTTCGATTTTATTCTACTCATATTTAGGCGACAATTACCATGCTCAGGACCATGATAAAAAGAAAGGCAGAGGCTCACGACGGCGGCCACCATGAGGATGATGAGGGTGGTGTCGTGAGCCGCCCTCCACAGCAACCGCAGGAAGGATGGCGGCGGCTTTGACGCCAAAATGTTCTCGCCAAAACGCTCCTTGCGTTCTGCCAAGTCGCTCTCGGAGCATGACAAGCCTGTGAAAATAAGAGAAGAGAATGTGATACCTGGCTCAAAAAAAAATCCAAAGTAGGTCCAAAATTAGAAAGAGTGTATCAATATAGTTAGTGCGTCATAGCCCCCGGTTAGTGTGTCATGGAAACTTGTAGATTCAAATGTCACTTTCTCGCTACAAAGCTATGGAAAATC
Source organism: Orchestia grillus (assembly GCA_014899125.1). Classification (NCBI taxonomy): domain Eukaryota; kingdom Metazoa; phylum Arthropoda; class Malacostraca; order Amphipoda; family Talitridae; genus Orchestia; species Orchestia grillus. The sequence goes on from VOMN01056397.1 coordinate 1,628, forward strand.
GAAGACAAAAAATACAATGCTTGATGAAATTATTTCTGTTCGAGTTATACAGCTTCTAATAATCTGTCGAGAACTACAAATTTACGGGACCTTGATCTGATGAGACACCGAAGTTTTAATTCATGAATGTAAGTACATCTCGTGATGCCGGTTTTCTGAACAGATGTTATCCTATTTATCGTTTATGGCCATATTAAAAAAGGTTGCCGCCACCAGCAAATGAAATTATTTTTTATGTTCTAATCTGCCAATTGCAGTGATGATAGATTCCAAATCACTCAATAGAAATTTGCACGGAATCTGAATTCAATTTGACGAATACAAATCAAAAATATAATATTCAGTTCGTCTGATTAAGCTTTTTCACTCTGAAATATCTGTAAGGCACGACCTTTCGAATATATAATTTCAAATACGGCAACCTTGTAAGTTTCATTGTAAATAAATGTAGAATAAATTTGGGGTACAAATTTCTTCACAATCGATTAATTTAGAGCGGCTAGTGGAGGACTAGACTTTCATAAAAATAAGGAAACACGTTATTAAACGAACGATTTTATCGTTCAAATTACCGATTGATTCGCATAAAACTTTATACCGCCTTTGTTTCCCACAAAACCAAGTATGAACTGGATAAATGTGTGTCACTAAATTTCTTTCTTCTAAGTTTTTACCCCTGTAAAGAAAGTTGAAAATTGGATTAGTCTTCGGTAAAGATAAAAGCTCCTACTTTCATTGAAACATGACGTATGGAAAAATAAATTAGAGCGCATAAGGCACAAGAGCACCAAATATTTCTCAATCAAATCCTCGTAATGACACACAAAGAACGCAAGCACAGAGAGATATACTCTCTCCACCCCCCCCCCTCCTTCTTCATGCACGATCGACTTTATATACTGAGAACAATCACTCATCGGCGGCGCCGCGCCATGACGAAAGGCGACCAATGACTTTTTCTTTTTATCTCAATTGGCTCAGTTTCTGCGAAATAAAGAAGGGGTGTGAAGGTTGGAGCGAGGGAACCATGCCATCACACAATCAGCAGCCTCAAATTCTAGAAAGATGAAAAAGAATAGCACTAAAGAAGAAACAACTGCGTGTACTTTTTGTATGTACCCGTGTGCATAGGAATTTTACCCGTATTTCTATCATGAATCAAAATCCGCGCGTATAAAAATAGCTCCTTTTAATAATGACCTGAGAGAAAGGTATTGTTCACACACAAATGCCCCGCTGGCAGGCTCTGACATGAAGTCAGAATCCAATGTTCATTGGAGCTTTATGAACACTATTAGAACAAGGACGCGTCCAGAGAGTGACGCAACATAGCATCGAGATGTTCGACTAATTATTATGGTAATTCGGCTTATTATTCACAAGCCAGGAAAGATTTATAGGTAAGGTCTCTCGAACTAGCGATGTGTTTTACATAGCAGCATCCTGTGATGCAATGATACGTGATCTAGTAATGGTAATGGCTTTCTAAATGACGGATGCCACGTTTCCGGCGGTTGAACGCTGCAAAAGAAGCACTGACACCAAAAAATAAATTCTAGAAATTCTACGTGACTTAATTGAATCAGCACAGGAAACTTCAAATATGAAGAGCAAGCGAGGAGCGCATGTGAAGTGCTTATCGAGCATTGTTGCTTTTTAGTGTATTTTGCACTCCGTGCAACTCCAGTTCACTCCAGTTTACACGGTCTAAAAAATTGATGGACTCACCCCATCACAATTCCCACGACTCGGTAGAGTTCTTAATAGTAGGACACGTGGCGCAACTGAAGAGACGGTGAAAAAGTGAATTACCCTCCCAGTGTATCAGTTAAGTACGTACATATGTGCTAGAGTGAATCGATAACCGTCCGTAATTGAGCAGTAAAGAAGCACGAATGCATCGACTCAGATGACGCAGCGCAGCCTCATGTTTTTTTGCAGCCTTGAATATTATGAGCCAGGTGAAATGAGTTGTTAGCCTTAAAATTGGTATTATATTTGATCCTGTCTGCGTAATGCAACCTTGCACGAGCAAGTATTCTTTAGCGGCGAGCAAATAATGTCGTCTAATCATCAAATCTTCAAGCCATAAGGGCATTTTTCTTTCGTGTATTAAACTTCAGTCAGAAGAGAATCAATGAGCTTCTGAGCTCGCACATGCATGGATAAAATGACTTGCAATGGCTGGGACGGGGAGAACGGAAGGGAGGAAATATGGGAAAAGGAAAAACGGGAAGGGGTTAGATGTAAAGGAGATAGACGAGAAAGGGAAAGACTGAACGGGGAAAGAGAATGGACTGTACGATTTATCAGACATTTAAAAAATAAATTCATTTTTTAAAGTACACCCAGCAACGCTTTTAGTGAAAATAATTTCTCGAACCAATGCTGGGAAAAAAATTCTGACACTGTCAAACCGCCTTACTGCCACACTTGGCTTCGTAAAACAAGACAAAGATTCGTTCGCTCAAGTGCATCAACTCATGCATCAACTTATTGGCAGCTGAATTGGAGTCCCGTGGGTCGTCCTGAATTATTGAGTGCTGTTCTGCTGGGTAGCGAGGAACGACCAAGTGAACACTAATACGCAGTATTGAGCAGAGTGCTAATAAGTTACGTAGGAGTCAAAATAAATTACACAAGACTGGGAAAATTGAAAAATTATCAGATAATTTTCCTCAAAACCGAAAACTTAAATTAAGATATTTCGCTGCCCTACCCGGACGTAAACACCAAAGTTCCCATGTACTTGTAATTCAGACGCACAACGTCAGACGTGTACGCTATCTGGCCAGTCCGCACGTGGCCGCAGGCACCACCTTATATTTTAGCAATCATTGTCGGTAAGGATGAAAGTGATAGTAATCAAAATCAAAATAATAATAAAAGTAGTCCACGTGTTCATAAAAACATAAATGGTTACAGTCAAAAAAAAAACTTGGTAATAAATTCTCAATGCGATACAAGGAACCATCAACAATTAGCAAAAGCACAAATGGAGTTTGGAAGTCGAACTTCATGACACATTCTTCTTTGTGCTCTTCTCAAAGAATTAAACGTTCCGTTGCCACCGTTGCACCTCACAACCCACGTCTCACAACAAAGGTAGGCTCATTAGACCCGTGTTTACATGACAAACGCCACCACGACACAAAGAAACTCTTACGCGTAAACGGATAGTGGATTGGCGAAATAAGGGTTTTTAGCTCAAAAAGATGTAGATTAATCCAAAATATGCTTATTCGAACAGGTTATTCAACTTTCTGTACAAGCTCTGAGTGACTAACCAATTTTTTCTAAGGTAAAACTTTCGGCACGCGTAGGAATGATACCAAGCCTGATGATAATTATAACAGTCTCACGTGGTCAGGTCAAGAGATCAATCTTTGTACTCGTGCATGCAACAATTTCCACTTGCGTAGTGTTGACTGATGGTAAACAACAGAGGCGTCGGTCGTAAATGAACAAAGATACCTGCCGAACACTAAGGACTGTTATTCTCATAGAAGAGGCAAAGAAAAAAACATTCTACCTTTTTGTTATGGCGAAGTGATCGGCGTCATGATTATCCATATAGTGTTTAGGGACCTCTTTTATAAAACTTGATGTCATTTACATTTTTTAGAGCAATATATCCAGCCTAAAAATGGTTTCGTCACCTGAAACACAATCTTAAAAAGTGGGATACCTCAGTCTAGCTTGGATTGCATTCAATTGATAATGCAAATCCAGTAACACACGCAAAGTACCGTGTGGTAAACAGTACCGAGTGCTGAGGCAGTGCATGACGGAGAAGCTATCACTTTAAAGGTTATCTACACTCTGGGCTGTGTTGGTCAAAACTGTCAAGACACTTTCATGATTGGTTACACTATTGAAGTGTAACATGATGTTAAGTTCAAGTCTGAGCATTTCATTAAAGTTAACTCGAAGGAATTGTTGATGGCTTCATTGAGGTGTTATACAAGGAAGTTAGATCTCTGAATATCTAACATGTCGGAAATCAAAAAAGGAATTTTATGAATGAGTTTCATCGGCTCACCAAAAGACAGAAACTTCCGCGTAGACGAGCTGTAAAAATTCTTGTACAGAACACAGCAGCCATGATCATCTAATGGCAGAGTGCACTAAGAAACAGTTAGGTATAACGAACAATTTAGACGTCAAGAACATCGATCATTATGAACTATCTCTCTCTTTAATTAGAACTCGTGTGCTGTACCTCTCAAGCTTTCTTCAGCTTGGGTCTATCTTTCTACATCAGGGCTTACCCCTCTACCTCAGGTTCTACTTCTTTATCTCAGGATTTACTCCACAGTTCCTATATCAGCTCCTATATCCTATACTCGTATATCAGAATTTACTTCTCTACCTCAGGGTCACCTTTCCTACCTCTGGCTTTGCCTCTGTACATCAGGGTCTACCTCTAAGCCTCGGGGTTTCCCTTTGTCCCAGCATCCACCTCTACTTCAGTGTTTATATCTCTACATCGGAGTCTACCTCTTCTGTCTCTTCTACCCCAGGGTCTCCCTATTTGTCTTGGAGATTTTCCATTAAAATTTCCTTTAAAGTAATTTCCAAAACTTCCCCACTGTGATAGGCTTTATTATGATCATTCTTCATCATCATCAAGAGTCAGGGCCAAGAAAAACCAAACACGGCGAGTCTTGAATAAAATCCTACCTCACAATTTTACTTCCTCATTTTCGTTCTTAAGTTTCACAATTTATCGCTACAAAAATGTTCATTGACATCATAACTCTATTTTCAAACAATTATGTACATCCCCAACTTTTGTAATCAAAATTAAACACTTTTGCCTGATTTTTTCTGCATTTCGTAAGAGTTTCGCATCACTCGCGACTTCCTAGGCCAACCTTGATTTTTTACTTCAAGATACATTTTGCCTTACACGCAGTATCTATACAGATTGTACACAACAATGCTCTTAAAACCTTCAGCTCGTCATCGTAGATAGAACCTAACACGCAGCGATCATACGTTGCTTGCCGGCGCATTGCCTCGTATGTAATACTGGAAGTACTTAAATATCAATGTGCAATACTTGAAGTACTTGAAATACTTGTGCAATGCACTTCCACATGTGCAATACCTCGAAACTGAGGACTAGAGTAACGTTTGATCAAATCAACGCCAGTTTAGTTAAAGATGACTTCGTAAAAAGGGCTGTTTTATCATAGTCATACTGGCATTGGTTTGCCCATTTCCGTTGTGTTTACTACAGTTGAGCCAAGTTAATTCCGCTCACTAAAGTAAGGCTTCGTGAATGTGCTTGGTTAGTTGAGGCTCGTCCACGTCTGCATGTTTTGAATTCACAAAATTCGACAAAACAGAGAAATAACGATTGGAATAATGCGCACCAGCAAACAGGACAAATGAACACAATGTTAAATAAAGTTACGCAGAGCTACGACAACCTTGATAATTCTACAGTACATATAATTCATCTCATTTTAATTGTCGTGTTAAAATTCGAGTTTATTTTCCAACAAAATAGCCGAGCTATGGCCCTTCAATCTACTCTCAGTTTCTTTGCTCTTGATCATTGATTTTGGGGAGTATCGAAGGTTCAGGCACGGCGTGCATCGAAACCAGGAAGTCACTCACGCGAGGCACGTCGCCACCCGAGCTGGGGGGCAGCTACAAACAACACCTCGTGAGGGCCAGCGCTGCATCGATCACTCCACGCGCACGTCCAGAGCACAGCCTGTTGCAGTGCACACACCGTCGATACAACACAACAATCACATCAACTTTATAGTAAATGTAAATTAAATGTGCGCGAATTTTCCAAGTACGATGTCGATACGATCAAAAGATGCTATAAAAATATCGTCCACATCGGAGAAAATTGTCGCCAGTGCATTGGCAAAATGATTTGAAGCCGTCTTGAAATATTATACGTAGAATTATGTTAGCAGGAATAAATTTTGACTAAGGAACAAAGAGCACCCAATTTTGAACATTACGTACAGCAGGAATTACATCTTCAAGACATTACATCAAGTGTGATTCAAGCTGAATCACACAACAGTAAGTGCCATGAGCGCAACACACGACAGTAAGTGCCATGAACACAGCACACGACAGAAAATGCCATGGGTGACACCTGCAAATATTTTATTGAGTTAAGAAACTACATTCTACTGTGGCTCACAATGTTATTGTGTGCCTCATATGTTGTTGTGCTTCATGTTGTTTTTCGCCCCACATTGTCGTGTGCCTATCTTGTTATGGACCCCACGTTGTTGTGGGCCTCACGGTGTTGTTTGCGTCACTCTAGCGTTTCGTAGCATTTCCGGCCTCCTTTTCGATCGAAGGTGACCAGGAGGCCCTTACGAACACAGCCTTCGCATTACAAGCTGCCGCAAATGCCTACCTTCTCTTTGGCCGTTATCGCCGAATATAGGCTCACAGCACCATATTTCCGGTCGTAGTGGTGAACTGAAGTCGAATCCAAGGTTTAAATAACTTAAAAGTTAGTTGAAGGCGTGGATTAGAATCCTAGTCGAAAAGCAAAGTCAAAATTGCTGAGTGAAGTCAAAGGGGTGGAAATATTAGTTCTGGGATAGAATTGTCTTATGTAGCCTGTTTTGGTGTCAGTAATGAGTTACACCCACGAATTGATGTGGTCACAATGGTGGAAAGAACGTCTCCTTCCATAGCTCTGACTAATTCTAAGCGAGTCTCCCACTGTTGCCTTTTAGTTGACGCTAAAACCAAATAAAAAGGAAAGTTTAGAATTTGATTATGAATTTTTTTGCAAAACCGAAATATATTTGAGCAATTAATTCAAATTCCAATAGACAGTAGAAATCCTTGACTTATACTTAAAAAGTGCTGTTCTCTATAGGCTGTGTTTTACATTTACAGTATGCCCCACAACATGGCGACAACCACCGAACACTATAACTCTGAGCCAATCATTCTAGTGTACAAGCCATTTGTACTGCAAGCTTCATTGTTTATGATTTATACAGAGGTACGAAAACGGAACGGAGAACAATTTAACGTACAATGCACAAAAAATACGCCCTTATGTGAACTGCCAAAATAACAGTCGTTAATACCTAAATATACGTACTGAATCTCGACCAAGATTTTAAAGATAACCCCTCCGCAGTTCAACTTCTGCTTGCTTTTTTTTTCTTGTTATCGTTACGATCATATACATTAGGTGAAACATAGTTCAAGGTGAAATGTTGCATATTTACTTCCGCAATTGGAGTTAACGGGGACACTTACGGTGAAATTATCTCATTCTATTTCAATTAAGAGCAAGTGAAAAACTAAGTTAAATGTTGGTATTAATTCCCGTGGACTTTCTTATTCTAGTTACAGATATTGTTCAGTTCGATATTTGGCTAGCTTCGTACGGATTGTGATTCCAAATATGCACGCACACTTCAGCTCTGCATATCAAGAATGTTGCCTTCAGGTGCTGATATGTTCAGGCAAAGGCAACACAAGTAGGCATTTTAGATTTAGAATGACCAGGGTAAATCTGTTCACGAGATACAGACACGGGAACGCAATGGTAGGGCATCCGACGCACGTAGCGCTTTGTGTCGATGTTGTAGAGACTAAATTGAAAAATTTTCTTTGCATTGAAATTTTACAGGTTATCAACAACATTTTTATCACACTACGGGTTAAATAGTTTAACAGTTTACCAACAACATTTCTTACCACGTTATGGATCAAATAAAAAATATAGTGACTGAGCTTGTTACTCGATCAAGGCCTCCAAAGCGCTGAAAAATGATATATGCATTCTTAGAATGCGTTCCTCATTTCTATAATTCATTTTTCTCTTAATGATGTTAATTCTTCATCTTCCAGTGTAAATTGTATAGCTTTTTACCCTAGAAAATACTTTTTTTAATTCATTGTAAAATATTAGGATCAAAACAGCTACCTTTTCATTTTCATTGATACATGGGTGTAAATAGATTCCCAGCATTCCATTCATGGAAATATTCCGTTCATGTGGCAATGAATGGAATAAAAGTACCCTAAACCTACAGTTTTGTAATACCTAAAAAAACGAAACGAAACAAGAATAATTGAAAACTAACCCCGCTTACAAAGCATTTTCAACAGCGTTAGCCTACTGAACATACAAATGCATGCATCATCTGAGACATAAATCAATATTTTGAGACACGTGCGCTTGGTCCAGCGATGGTTGTCATCGAATACAACGGGTGCTCCTCGCGGTGCCTAGCGACCTAACCTCGTGATGGCAACACTCCACAATACGCCTGACACTGCCAGGGGTGGTGTCAAGGGCATAGCTCAGCCCGTGCCCCCTGTTTCAACCCTACCTTGTTTCAACCCTCCCCTGTTTAAACTTTCTCCTGTTTAATCCCTTTCGCCGTATTTCAATCCTTATTCTTTCAATACTCCTGCAGTGTTTCACCAATCCAGTTTTAAGTCCCCCTTTGGTTCAACACTCCCATCTTGCTTTAAACCTACTTTTTCAACACCTTCCTCTATTTTAACCCTCACCATTTCAACATCCCTCTCTTCTTTCAATCCCTGTTTCAATTACCCTTTTGTCAGCGACACGGTTCCAGTATTGTAAAACGTCCACTTTTTTATGTTAGAACTAAGTCCTGACGCGTGTGCGCAAAAATCAATGACTTCGAGTGTGATTGCTTCATTTCTGAATGCCTGCTTTTTCCTCTGCAGAGGTGAAGTGATTAGCGGTGGCAATGGTGGTCACAGAACACAGATGGTATCTATGCTACATACCTGATCTTCGATCTGTCCTGCCTTCATATTCCACGTTTATTCGTTTCTCTGACGGCACGGGACTTGGATAGAAGCCCAAAAATGGGCCACCTGGCTCGGGTCTGTTGCCATGTTCTATTCTATTTTGAGCAAACATTCCACTGAATTTACAAATGAAAAGAGCTGCATTTGAATTAGGCGGCACTACCGTGTTTTGAAGTTGGACGGCTTAATTTCATACCGTTTCCTATCTCTCTTACCTCCTACTACCGGTTTTCAGGTTTTTGCAAAATACTTCCATGTGGTGCGTCATGAAGCGAGTTTACAACCGAACAACGTGTCCTCATCGGGTAGATATCATACATTCAACGTTTGTAGCCCTTCTGGAACACCCTTCATGTGTGTACATACATATATATGCATACGTCGATTTTTACAAGATGTTGTGGTATGTATTCCTTCACGAATATTTCACAGTGTTAGGATGATTTCTCAGATGAAATTGAAATAATTCAATGAAGTAACATTGTCTAAATCAAATGTCATTCTCCATACATACAATCCGGACTACGCAGAAACGTCTATTACAAGAAGTTAAAAAAATATCACGTATCTTCAAGTCTTCATATAAATAACGTCAAAAAAGTCAAAACTGCCTTGAGATCATGTGTGAGAAACGTATTTCATTACTACGTCGGGCTTCAATTTTTAAAAGTCCGTAAGTTTAAATGACTTCTATCATTCATCTGTAAGTTACTAGATCGAATCAGAAATAACGCTCAAGCCAGACTTGAATGGCGTCCTGTTATTTAATCAAGAAGTTAGCCTCTGACCTAGCAGTCTAGATTGACTGAATGTGAGGCTGTTATTCTGTCTGAAATATCTGTATCGCGCAGCTGGAATGAACAAATCAGAATGCTCTTTTACAATTGCGACTCGAAGGATGGCATCAACTTCAAACTCAATGAATGCTCCACGCGGCAAATGCCCCCAGCTCAGGTCCAGTCGAGTCGATGATGATGGTTTGGCATTTTTTCCCTAAAGCTAATGATATTCCGGAATAATCACTACTCGATCGCTGTGTAATTTTCTCACAATATGCGGCTATAGCTTTATTAACCAATTGCTCTCTAAGTAGTACAAGAGATTGATCGACAAACTGTGCATTGATTTATAAAAAACAAACGGCTAGATACTGAGAAAGAAAAGCGTGTAAGATGTGAATAGCATTGTCACTACCAAATTTCACCCAAACACAAATAATTATTGTTAAAGCAAAATTCCTCTAGATATTCTAAGGTAAACAATAACGCTGATGCATAATTAGGTCATAGTGTTTTATTTATAGAATCCCATTCTCCTTCATTCAGTGCATGACCTATATTCATGCAACAGGACCTCAGTGGATCGAAGAATAAATGTACGTACACAAGGAAACGAGGCATCGTCAGCTGCCCGTGGCACTTAAGTGGAATAGAACCACATGCAAGTGACTAGGCAAATGAGACCGCAGTCGTTCCCTGCATAGCGCGCTAGATCCGTTGTGGCAATTAATCAACTGTTCGGCAGGCTTCCCTTGCAAAATGCGTTATCAACTAGCACAAGCATCAAATAGCTTGGAGTATATTTGTGTCATACAAAGAAAATAAAGCTTGTTATAAGAAACAACTAAGAAGACAAAGGGGTTGTTTGCTAGATCCGATGTAGCGCTCTATGCGTGGAACGATTGTACTTTAAAAATATAACTGTTTATTTCTCTTGCTCCATGGTGTAGTGGTGGGCTCCATGGTGTAGTGGTTAGCGTGATGGCCTCACAGCCGAGAGGACCAGGGTTCGAGCCTCGGCTCAAGCGTGACTTTTCACGCGACCACGGAGTACTTCCCTTGGAAAAGGAAGCTTAAACCACACATTCCTCACATCTTACACCACACCAATAGTTGTAGGGCATTTAAAACCCAACGGTAAAACGTGTTGGAATTAATAAAGGTTCTTGCAGCGTTCGCATAGTAATTTTACTGGGTAATTTTCATCACTACTCGCGGGCAGTATTACTTCAAACGCCACTAACCTGGCGCTCGTTAACCTGGCATTGCGTCGAAATGCCTTGGTTTAAGGCGAGCAATGGGATCCAGTTTAGTGCACGCGGCAGCTCTTTTTATTGCTATTGTGGAGCCAAACTCATGTCCAGCAGCAGCGCCGACGGAATACAACGATATATTTTCAATTTAACTAAACATATTCCACTATATTCAGAACCGTATTTCCTACACGAATTTCAGCAATGCTTTGAATTTCTATTTGTTTGTGCACAGTATAATTTTACACTGAGACGTGTACCTAAGCTTTACGTATAATGGTCTTATAAATATATATCAATTACATTGTTATAGAACTTCGCCTTTCTGACATGTATGTCAGGATAATTTCAATTCTGAGAGTTGTCGTTGATTTATTCTTTTATTTTAGTGTGCGTTGGCAATTCCTCCCCAATGTTCACCAAATTTTAATGTTCTCATTGATTGAAATATTACCATAATTATAGTGACAACTTTTACGGCTGGAGTGTTTCATTCTGGGTGTAGAATTGTTTAATCCAATAAAACGAGAAAGAGGCATGCGTGGCTGAGAAGGGCTGCAATGCAACTTCACTTGCAAAATGAGGAACAAATAGTTGAAGTTGAATGGAAGGATATAAGTAATTTTCATGCCAATTCTTTAACTTTGAAATTCTATTGAATTGATAGACTCATCGCATCGAAATATCCATTACGGCCCTCACAAAATGAGGCAGAATATAGTAATTTTTTTATTTGTTTTTTGCATGTGAAGACATATCAAGCCGGGGAACATTCGCATGCAACGTCATTATTGGTGCAGGGTGTAGATGGTAAATTGGGACTGTCAGAAATATTCATTTTCCCAATTTCCAGGGAGTATTTGAGACTAAATAAATAAATTTTATAGTTGTTTAGAGCTTAAATTTAAGGTTTTAAATTTAAGAAATAAAACGCAATGGCCCATGGGGGGAAACAAGCTCATTTTTATTGAACCATTTGAAGAGACGTGGGAGGTTGTTCTCTTCTCCTTGGTTGAGAAATAATTCGTTGTTGACGAGATTGTAAATCGCAAAAGCTCGAGGGTAATTGCTTCCGACCAATCAGAAGTTCCTCGTGTCATGGAGAGTGAATTTTAGCCGCCATTATGGAGTTCGCAAGTGTTGCAAGCGATGGTAAATTCATGCCCAAGTATTTTATTAACCTGGGAATCTAAATCCACACTGTTGAGTATACAAAGATTCTGGAGACTGGCATATTACCCTAGATTTAGAAGAACTACGATCCAAAGCAAATTATGTTCGTTAAGACTCAGCGCCCATTCATGGGGCCAAAGTTGTAAACAAAAAGTTTCCACTGTTTGAACTTGAAGATATTTGGCCGTATAGCTCACCAGATTGGGATTATTGGATATAGAGTGAAGTTGAACAGAGTCTAATGATCAACTTCACTTCACCGTTCAATCGCTGAAGTCGGCCATCAAAAAAAGATTTCGATCATTTAAGCTGGACCCTGCAGTGAACGCCTGTCGCTCCTTTAGAAAGCGTATCCAGCAGACCATTGATGCTGAGGGCTTGCAGTTAATTCATTTTAAATGAACTGAAAAATTTTCCTCAGAATATTTTTTGCGTCACGTTTTACTCTTGAAAGAACTTGAGGTTGTTTTCATTTACCGTTCCATTGGTCCAAATTTCCCGTTTATACCCTGAAGATTCACTTTAGATCCATTTTTTCAAGTAGTGGGTATCATTTATCGTACTTTACCAAGCAAAATGAGAACCAAGTATAAGTCTTCGTCCCCAAGTTCACTTCCACTTCCCCAAAATGTAGGCCACGTCACTTCTTCAGCCCAAAATGGAGACCAAGATAATCTCTTCATTTTCAGAATGGAAACCTAAATAACTTCAACATCCGAACGTTTTCTTTCGCATCTCCAAAATGTAGTCTGAGTATATTTCCTCACCCCTGAGGTTTCTTCTCGCTTCCCAAAACGTATGTATATGGCATTGACTTCCACACCCGCTAGTGTACTTCCTTTTCTCAAAAGATTTCTAGCAAAAAATTTTCTCATGTCCAAAATGTAGACCTAATTTACTCTCTCACGCCCAAAGCCTGTTGGAAGCTCGACTTGCCCTCACGTGCGTCATCGTAGAGTTGTCAGAGACATGGTCCCATCATCCTGTCTGTGTGAAGCCATTCCTGCCATTCGGCCTGAGCACACCACTCGACCTGAGCACACCACTCGGCCTGAGCACACCACTCGGCCTATACACACCGCTTGTGCCCCTCCACTTAGGCAAGATCATTCGTGTCACTCGAGCGATGCAATGCCACTCGAGCACTTCGACCTAGCATCGCTCAACTGCATCGACCTCGAGGCGGACGCGAGGTCGGGGAAGGAGGTCACGGCAGGCCGCGTGATCGCCGTATTGACGCCGCGAGCGAGCGCACAGGGACGTGTCATTAGGTCTGGTCTGCCTAAAGTTTGATTAGCCCAAGTTTGGTAAGCCTAAGTGTAATTAACCTCAAGTTTTATAAGTGTAAGTTTGATTACCTCAAGTTGATCAGCCTAATTTTGATTTACCTTAATTTTATTAGCCTAAGTTTGATCAAGTTAAGTTCAATTAGCCTAAGTTCGATTAGTTTATGTTTGATTAGCCTGTGGTTTGATTAGCCTAAGTTAAATTAAAATAAATAAAATTTGATTGATGTTTGATTAACGACGTACAATTGAGTTGTCGCGATTTGGGCACCGATGAACACTCTACGGCAAGCTCCGCATATGCCCCAGCACTGACAGGCCCCGGCTCGGTGGATGCAGTGTGGGGTATGTTTATGCAGTAGGATATCAAGTGCAGGGTGAGGCGGGAAGGACGAACGTTTTTTTACAAATAATTGAGAATATTAATAAAATTAGGGTAATTTATATATATATACGTAGAAAATTTTAAATACTCTTAGAAGAGAAAGAAATGAACTCAGGTCCCCTGCACCCATAAAAACACCATAGATCAAACTCTCTTGCACTTCCTCATTCACTCTGAAGGTCCGTCCTCTGCGCCCCACCATTTACATAAGCATGCACTCTGCAGCGCGGCGAGTCGAGGAGTTCGGGAGCGAGAAATCTGAGAGACCTTTTTCTCTGAAGTAGTTCATATTTAAACGGTTAGTTTCCTGGTGAGTAGAGGAGAGATCTACTATAGACTTTAAGCCCTAGAGGAACTACTTGTACATCGATTTTAAAATGAAGTTTGCATTATTAATCATTCATACGGGGAAAGACATGCTAGATTAAATTTCATGGCTGGAGTGTCTTCGTCAACTACGTTTTTGAATATTTCATTTGAGCGTCTCTCCATCACACGCGAAAATACAGCTGATATCTTCTTAGCTAATTTTTTACGTAGTTTTGGATTTTTCAATGACTATAACGATTTGAATTGAACAATTGACAAACCGACTCAAATATTCATGTATCTTTTGTAAATAATTTTAGCATATACGACTTACGTCGTATATTTATACCTAAACAACCTTGCAGGCCATGTTAGATTTTTCCATGAGAGTTATGTCTCTGAAATCAACTCGTCAATTATTGCCCCTTAAGTTATAGGTCCAACATCAATGTCATACCACATATTTTCTCAGAAAGTTTAACGTTTGGGATCAACATAAGACCACATACTTTTCCAGGGTGGTATACATTAGATATCATTACAACACCACATATTTTCCTTGGAGTTATCCACCTGATATCAACAAAACGAGTCAAATATTATTCCTGGGTATGATGCCACATATCGACATAACACGTCAAAAAATTCTCGTATGAGATGTATCATACATCCTACAGCAACATAGGGTTCGTACTATTCACCCAAAAAACTTGAGTAGTGCTTTTTCCATCAATTGTCACATGGCAAATGGAGTGCATGGCGTACTGGTAGCGTGATGGCCTCGCAGCCGAGAGGACCAGGGTTCAAATCTCGGCTCAGGTCAGGCATTTCACGTAACCAAGGAGTACTTCCCTTGGAAAAGGAAGTTTAAACCACACATTCCTCACATCCCTCACCACACCAGTTGTTGCAAGGCATTGAAAAACCAACGGTAAAACGTACTGGAATTAATAAAAGTTCACGTTCTTTACGCCTGTAAACTCACCTCTCACAGGGTGAGACCCCAACTTGCGACACAAGCTATCGGGCGACCCAAAATTTTGGGCGAGATGAGCAGCGGCATCGCTCGGCTTGCCCTGCATGAGCAACTGAATTTCTTCGACTGTGACTAAAATATTTCCAGCGACCCCATCGTCTCCAGACCGCCGTCCGTCGTTGCGGCGTCTGTAATACGTGGCGGTGCTGGAGCGCGAGTCGCTCACGGGCCACCCACTTTCCAAATCGCAGGGCCGTGACTCTGGCAAGATGTGAACGGGCTCCTCCGTAGCTTTTCCTGGTACTGAGTCGCTTTTGATATCGGCCCCTACTTTGCCCTCTTTCCCCTGTACAGAGGGAGAATTAGGCTTCAAACTAAACTTTTGGCGGTACATGGTTAAGCTTGCAAACTTTATTCAACTTTATTTTTACGAAATGCCGGTTTTTCATCACGTAAAGTCTCTCTTCAAGGTTTGCGTACGCCTCGTTATCCGTTTAGTCAGACATTATAGAAACTTCTTTCAGTAATCTCAAAATTTAATTAGATTAAGGCTCTTTCACTGATAAACAGAAGAAACAGCATTCCTCGGAGCGCATATGGCAGACACTTCTCACGTAGATGACTGCGGCACTTCTGGCTGTATCCAGACTTCAGACCCAGCGAGGCAGCGACAAACATCTGGGCGAGCGTTCACGTAGCGCTGTTGGGGCTCGTGGGCACAGCGGAACATGCTTGTGAAATGACCCTCATTTTCGTATGGGGCTAAAATATATCATTGTGGGTAAGTGTATAAAAGTTTATGTAAATGAACCGACACATCTTTTACGCTGATGGAATGTTTGGAA
>VOMN01056401.1:0-23144 GCA_014899125.1 Orchestia grillus
TGGTGTGGGATTGTGGTGCTGGTGTGGTGTGCCCTGATGTTGCAAATAGGTTTCCAGAATCCTGTTCATTTCTTCAGCTACTGTAGGTGACACACATTTGGTACGCCAGATGTTTCCCTTGTTCAAATGTTTCAATTTCCGTATACGTAAAACATGTTCATTAGAACGCATATAACAGATTTCATTCAGGGCCGAAGTTTGTTATTTGAGCAACAATAAAAAATCAAATGCAAAAATACTTTTGCTTCTCACTTCGGGTCAATTATGAAATCGACTTGTTATTCACTTTAGAGAACCTACTGTATTTAGATTTGGGCTTAGGTAAGAAAGCGAACCCGGGTCCAAATAAGCGGAACTGGTGGAATCCAAAGGACTGCCTCCACACATCAACATGTCCTGCAGTGGGGGGGGAGAAGCTAGACTCGTCTGAGGATCTTGCTTCCATTTCTCAGTGTTCCAGCCCTTGTGACCCCCATGCCTGTGTAGCCTCGTCTGGGTGTTGCGTTGGGAAAAGAGGTGTCCTAATGGCCACCCATCAATGATACTCGGCTTCATTGAGCACACGGCGAACAGTTTCAGTTAGAACCGAGCGAGTCTGGTACTTATTTAATTGCGCAGTTACAAAAGCGGCAGTGGCTCCCGTATTTTTATCCGCATGCTTTTCGAGCGCGTCGGTCTCTAGTTCTTGAGCAGTGAGTTTCAAAGTTCTCCCGGAATTACGCAGGCTGCAGGCTCGGGGTTTTGTCCTGCTCCTGAAGTTGTGTGGCGGTGTAGCCCTCGGGGATACAGGAGTTCGCCTCTCCTCCACACCGCTGCTCCTCCAATTCGAGCTCTGAGCAGTCCGCCCTTTACGCACTCGGTGCAGTCGTGTCTGTACGATTGTTTCACGGCGCCCTGGGATCGAAGCAAACTATCGATAAGGACCATAAACATACCTACATGAGATAAAAACCAAATTGTCAGTACGAATTTGAAATAGATATTCGAAAATGCATGCTCAGGGGCCGCTTGAAATTTCGAACTAAAATCGCTACCGTTGCCATTATTTCAAGCGACGCTGGTGCGTACGCGTCGCTTTTGGCATCCTGCGAATGCCTGCTGGCTGGACACCCCTTCACCCTCTTGCCTCTCATAGCCCCCATTCCAATGCCCCTCCTCCCCCCACCCTCTCTACACCGTGCGAATTCTGCAGGGGTTCTTAAGCTGCAACGCAGGGTCTGTGTTTGTGTGCGTGAACTCGTGTTTGTAGGGTTTGTGTGCCCTGTGTTGCTGCGTGTGTTGTGTTTGTTGCTCATGTGTATATGCGTGTTGTTGCATGTATTGCTCATGTGTGTGCGTATGGTGTTGTGTGTTGCCTCATGCCTGC
The DNA here is from genome assembly GCA_014899125.1 of Orchestia grillus. Taxonomy (NCBI): domain Eukaryota; kingdom Metazoa; phylum Arthropoda; class Malacostraca; order Amphipoda; family Talitridae; genus Orchestia; species Orchestia grillus. The sequence continues at coordinate 1,367 of VOMN01056401.1, forward strand.
CCCCACACACCCCACCAACACGATGTCTACACTCCTACGTTTCATCCCGCTCGAGATTAGCATAAAACGTAAAATAAGAAATTTCAGTTGGCACAAGCTCTGCTCGCACGCAGTGAGCGTCCAACGCGCGTGACACAACCCAACAGATACGCGGCGACACCGGCACACAAACACAGAGGTGCTAGGAGTCGGCAGGTGCCACCTTGGTCTTGACTATTTGCGTCGCTCCAACCATAACTTCATGAATAATTAATAAAGCACATGGGTGGCCATAAATAGAGATCATTAGAGGTGTTCGGGCGAGTAAGTCAGACTGGGCCGTCAGACTCGCCTGTCTACTCTATTTTTAAAGTTGTTCCCATTTTCTTCGGCGCTTCCAAAAATGTGCCGAAGACCACCCAGCCCCGCGCATCCTCGCAGTCTTTCTGCTCCATTGGCATTGTATTTCTTCCTGCAAGTGATCCCTGCTTCGGTGTTTTCCTCTACTGTTTTCCTCTTGTTCTCCTTCTTGTATGTTATCCCATTGTTGTCTCTGTGTGCATCTCTGTTTCATCCCTTCTATATCTTCCACCTCCTCTCCCTCTCTCTCCTCTCCCTCTTTCTCCTCTCCCTCTTTCTCCTCTCCCTCTTTCTCCTCTCCCTCTTTCTCCTCTCCCTCTTTCTCCTCTCCCTCTCTCTCCTCTCCCTCTTTCTCCTCTCCCTTTCTCTCCTCTCCCTCTCTCTCCTCTCCCTCTCTCTCCTCTCCCTCTTTCTCCTCTCCCTCTATCTCCATTCCCTCTATCTCCATTCCCTCCATCTTATCTCCCTCCTCCTTCTCCTCTCCCTCCCCAATTCCCATCCCCCTGCCATTTATTACCGCCGCCCCTCCCTCTCGTTAGGACCTCACCAGGGCTGAGGCCTCGCGGGGCTGCGTCTTGCAATCACGCGAGCAAATAAGGCTTCCCTCGTACCGTGTTGTTACCCTTGCGTTGTTACCCTCGCTTGGTTACCCTCGTCTGGACCCTCGCCTGGTTACCTTCGCGTTGTTACCTCTTTTCCGCGCTGTACCCGCTTGACTGTAAGAAATTTGTGCAGTTATGCTGCAATTTAGTGCGCTTGTGGTGCAATTTGGTGCGCTTGTGGTGCAATTTGGTGCGCTTGTGTTGCAATTTGGTGCGCTTGTGGTGCAATTTAGAGCGCTTGTGCTACAATTTAGAGTGCTTGTGCTACAATTTGGTGCGCTTGTGTTGCAATTTGGTGCGCTTGTGGGGCCATTTGGCGCGCTTGTGTTGCAATTTGGTGCGCTTGTGGGGCAATTTGGTGCGCTTGTGCTGCAATTTGGTGCGCTTGTGGGGCAATTTGGTGCGCTTGTGCTGCAGTACGGCGGGCTTGTGGGTATGTTCTTTGCTGCAATAAGCTTGTCTACGAAACCGTAATTGCAATGCCTTTTTTCATATTCGAACATTATTTCATTTGCACCCTCCAATTTGCCTCAACTGACGTCGGCTTGTGCGGGTGTGACTCTGGGGTCAGCTCCCGGTGTGTGCAGCGGACACAGCACGGAGAGCGACTGATGAACCATTCAACCCTCCGACTACTCAGTGACACGTCAGTCTCTGCCCATTACTCGCCTGCCATTGTATGGCACTCACGTTTTCTCAGCTCTAGTTACCCTAGGTGTGAACAACATGGTTAGGTTGCGAGTACATTCAGAGAACTGATTATATATGTACGTTTAGTATTCGAAGGATTAATGAGGAATTTCCCGGTTCACAAGCGCCAAACGTCCACTTTGTATGAGATGGTAAGTGGAATGTGCCAGCTGTGGTCTCCACACGTCACCGGCCTCTTCGCATGGCCCTCGAGTGACGTTGAACGCGTACGCCCTCGCAGAATGAATAGAACCCGGCGCCGCCTTGCGCAATTTATACTATAGTGATGCGCCAAGTTTATACATTGTACTTTTTGTGTAACTGTGTAGTTATGCACTGGAGGATATAGGGGAAAATTCCCGGTTCCGGATTCTTGGGTCCGTATTCGTTATCTGCGAGACCGTGTCAGAGAAGGCAGTCCGTATCAGTGATTCCGGAAACTACGTTATTTTGTGTGATATTCGTCTTCGTTTTTTACGTTATGGGGACGCAAGTAACAGATTAATTCACGGTCAAAATGTGAGGCATCTCGACGCGTATCGTCTGACGATCGTCCATTATCATCGTAGACAAGGAGACGATAAAGTTGGGCAGCTGCACGATTCTCAGTTTTTCTTGAGCGGAAATTGGCAAAGCTTGTCCGGCTTAAAAGAGGTCAGAACTCGGTCAGAAATTATTGGCGCTTTGAGATAGGGCGGAGATTTATGTGCTGGGCTCATGGTTGGAGTGCTGTGACTCTGCTCTGGCCAAACCTACCGCCTGCAGTTGCACGAACCACCTGCAGCGAGTGTGGGGTACGGGCCTCGTCGTGGCACTGTAATGTTATTGGATTCTGGTCAATTGGGCGAGCGCTGGGTGATGACCAACGTGACATTGTTCAAAAGCTCGGTATATGTATTCGGTAATGTACGTCGTAGAAGAAATTGCAGTTAAATTTCTTGACAAGTTTGAGGTTGTGTGCGTGTGTTGTTGTAGAGCAGTCGGCTCAAACTTGGAACGCATGCACACCAGGGTGCGTGCCAAAGGGGTTCCAAAAACACGTTTCCTGCCACGATGCCTGCTTGTCCAGGAGTAATCTGAGCCATCTGTATGAGGCGCACCGCAGGAAATGCCTTAAATGGAAAAGTCGTTCGCATTGATGGTGTGAATTTAGTGCTGCGCGAACACGGGTCCCAGCTCGGAAGGGGCAGACAGACACCTTCACTACATCCTCAAATTGGATTTGATATTCAATTCCAGTCGCAAGTCGTGGGAATCGTGTTTCTCATCTCAGTTTTTCTCTCTCAACACTATCCCGTCCCCCGTTAATTTACTATTAAAGATTTCTGACGTCAGCACACGCCGTACACACACATGCACGCACGTGTGCTTCACAAGGTACCCTGCCTATAGCGACGGTGAGCAAAAAACCTCGGCCAGTGCATGTACGCCCCACTGGACGCAATGCTGGCGCGCCCGTCCCTGGTGATGTTGGCCTCGTGCCCGTATTATCGTTGATGCCGTGTTGTCTTGAGCGTATGGCGTGGCATCTTCATATCACATGGTGTCTTCAACATGTGTCATGTTGTCTTCGATGTGTGTCATGTTGTCTTCGATGTGTGTCATGTTGTCTTCGATATGTGTCATGTTGTCTTCGATATGTGTCATGTTTTCTCAGATATGTGTCATGTTTTCTCAGATATGTGTCATGTCACGTTCAACTTACGTTATCTACAACATACGGTATGGGCAATATGTGCAAATATCCTATAATTAAAGCGGCTTCGCCTTGAATTCTCGTTGTTTCGGTCAACGCTGGAGGGGAGGGGGCGCAAGTGCACCAGATGTGAGCGGCCGCTTGCGCAACATTTCGTTCGTTTAAATAATAAGTGGGCCTCCTTTTAGGGTCAATGGACTAGGAGGTCAGACATAGGGATGGATGATCTCTGTCGCGGCTCGCCTCAATGTCAATAGTTACAGCGATGGCGTCAGAACTACATAGTAGACTATGTAGTTAGGCCATAGATAATTATACATGGCCTATTTGAGTGTATGACCAATTCGAAGATTTATGGGCGTCTGTCCGTAAAATCGTGTTTGTAAGTCAATTTTATAATAGGTATATATGTACCTTAAGGGAGCCTGTTGTACACTCCTTGGACCGTAGGGATAGTGGTAGTGCCTTGGAATGGCTGCAGAGAGGGCTTCAATCAGCACTTGATGCGAGGCACGTAGGGTTAAAGGCACACTTGGTCCAATATACATAGGGTCCAAGGTACATAGGGTCAAAGGTGCATAGGGTCCAAGGTACAACAGGTTTCTCTGTTCAATTTGTAGAGCACAAAAAAATGTTCACTCCAGAAAGGGTTGGCTGGTACGCACATTCACCAGCAGGAGTACGCCAGCGCCTCGCGAACTTGTCTGGGTTGTGCCGGATATTTTTAAAGCACAGAGGAGAGTAATTTCAAATTTCAGAGCATGAATTGAAGCGCTAGATATTATTGAGCCTCTCATTTTGCGTTGGGGTGAGATCCTGTCACACAATGTTCGTCAAACTTGGAGCACAAATCCCGGGGACGTCCAGACACACTAGTGCACCGAGCACCACGGCAAGGCTGAATGGCTGACTGCTGACCAGACTGTCACGAGGGCTGGAGGGCCCGGCTGTGGCATCTCGAGGCGTCTGTCGGGCGCTCTACAGAGGTCTTGTTGCAACGGCCTCAGAGCTTCCCTTCTGCTGCATCCAAACCACCGAGTCCCCGGCCTCTAATGTGGACTGTAACCTGCTGCCAGCTGACCTGTAATGTGGACTGCAACCTGCTGCCAACTGACCTGTAATGTGGACTGTACCCTGCAGGGACCCAGCCCCCTCAGCCGCCCCGCCCCGCGACATAGCTGTGACCACGCGCAGGTATGTGCAGGAAATTCCCGGATGTCGGAATACTGAATTGTTGCGCAAGCGGCCGCGTCCCGCTGACATTCCGGCCGCATCTCAGCCCCTCTGCCTTCGATCGCTCCCGCCTGCCCCCGCCACCGCTGCTGCTGCTTGTGTTCTTGTGTTCCCGTTGCTTGTGTTGCTGCTGCTGCTGTTTGTATTGGTGCTACTGCTGTTTGTATTGGTGCTACTGTTGTTTGTATTAGTGCTGCTGTTGTTTGTATTGGTGCTGCTGTTGTTTGTATTGCTGCTGCTGCTAGTGTGAACTTTAGTGTTAGCTGACCGTGTAAGCCGCCGAGTTGTGCGGGTTGTCAAGTCGCTCGTGGGGGTCGCAGCTGCTCAGAGAACACCACCACCATACCACTGCTCAGTTACATACATTCCCTCGCTCGCTCTGGACTACCTAACCGCATGTGAAAAATTCCCGCATGCTCGCTGGTCCGGCGGAACAGCGCAGCGCGGATCCCCACCTCCTGCAAGCGTGAGGGTAGTGCCTTGAGTGGCTCGGTGTCTCCGTGCCTCAGTGGCCAAGCGCAATAACTTCACTGCAGTCAAAGTTCCGGGGATCTCCACTCGCCCCGACGATGTGACTGGACCGCGTTGAATATGTGATCTGGAGGGCCAGTCATTCATTCAATCGTTGCCAGTTGCCAATCTTGTTTTGTGCTGCTCGTGATGGTTGTCATACCGCGGTCTGCATGAGAGAAGAGGTGCTCATTGCCATGCACAATACAGCCTTTATTTGGTTCTTGTTCGGTGTCACCGTGCACCACGTCTCCGTAGTTTCCACCGGCACCACTACGTCTATCAGTACTATATACATTAGTGTGCTCGTGTATCACTGCATAGGTGACCTCTTGAGTCCTGCGCACATAAAATACTTTTCTAAGGTTATTCACGGTTTGGTAAGGGTGATTAACGTACCGAGTCAGAACTAAGCTGGGACGGAGGTGTCCCTGTAGGACTATGAGGCGTGCGCTATGAGTCGGGAGTTGATTTACCTCTGAAAGAAATGCATTGGTGCATTTTTTGTTATAGTATACCTGGAAGCTTCCATTGAAAAGATGTTGTAATTATGAACCCTTTGAAAAATATATATTGTACATGCCCCAATATTATTCGTTACTGTCCCGTAATTTACATTATTTAAAGAAGGACATAGGTACGTGCCATATCGTTGGGCATGTAAAGGGTTAAAGGTGTTCTGGGGAGTACACTGGCTGTGGATTAGTTATGATTTTAAAGTTATTTCCTAAATGTATACAGCAATGAATGGCGCATGATAACCTTATGCTCTTGGGAATTACCGTAAAAAATTATAATTTTAAGCAGAATAAGTCGGATAAGGCATAGCACAGCTGGTGTGCCAGTACCCATCTGTGTGCTCCGTAGCGCAAGTGTGTGGTAGCCTAGTCAGAAGGTCCCGGTTCATTGCACCAGAGCGGACTCCTTCCCTTGGGGAGAGAAAGATTGCACCACGATGTACCTTAAAAGGCTGCACATCAGTGTGGCCAGGGACGACGTGCCCGAACAAATATCAAGGTTTCCGAAGTGCCCCTACCCATCACGACCACCACGAGACGCCCTCTGCGGCGGACGCGTTGTACCACCCCTACAACGCCGTGCACAACACCAGTGGCTGTGTCACGTGCCGTGGAGCAGTTGTGGCTCATTGCACGGCGGGTGACGGTGTGGCCTGCAGCTGTCACGCCGCCCGTCGCTGGTGCCCTTTGTGGCGGTAGTGGGCCGCACCTTCCAACGGGCCCGTGGGCATGGAGTCCTTCTCTGGCCTGTTGATAGATTCTTTTTTTCTTTTTAGCAGTTATAGGAGAGTATAAACATTTTCTCTTCTCACCCCGTACTTTTGAACTCTCTTCTCTTTATTTGAATCCACAAGTAGTTATGATTAAAAATCTTCTTCGAAAATGGTATTCAGAATTCTGTGTCTCTGATGTTAAACTGATGTCACGCATGTGGTAACAAATGGCTTCGATCGTGCGAATTGTCTGTTCCTGATCCTCTTAACAGCCTTTTCAAGTCCTCCAATTGTGGCCCCTCAGCTCTTCAAACTTACGACTCGCTGCTGTCGTCGTCACGATACAACCCCGTCTGATCATACGTGCGTGGGTCATTTGGCTCTGGAAGAGACTGTGAGCTCTGTGCTAGCTTCATTACGGTAGATTTGGCGAAAGTTTCTATGGGCATTGCGTTAATTCGACGTTCTGGTCATAGAGTATACCTTGACGACCATCGATGTCGGACACAGGTTGTCTGACTCGACGCTACTGCAGGAATACGAAGTTGCTGCTGTGCATAGAGAGTGCGCCAAGATGGTCGGACGTATTTATTGGCGAAATAATCTATTGTAGAATGAACAGAAGTGTTTTGAACCTGAAACAAAATGAAATAAAATTGCATCATATGTAGGGTGTTTGTAGGGAAAAAGACGTACAAAGTTTCACAACTACCGGAAAGTGGTAAACACAACACTTTTGCCTTTATGAAACGGGGAGAAAAAATTGTTTTTTGAGATACAAGCTATTCAATGTTTGAAAGAAGGAAATGTGAGAACAAAATTACCCACAAATAAATTATTTATACATTTACTTTGCAGAAATTGTTCTAAGTTTCCACCACCAACATCGATGCGCGTGCGATATCTTCGACTTCGGTACTGCCGGATATTGTGGAAACGGCCATCTACCTATTGGGAAATTGAACATTGAGGTCATTTTGCATAACATTTTTAAAGTGTGCTGGAGCCACGTCTTGCTGGAACCACATACCTCTTCGCTTAGCTAACGGTACATTTTAAAGTAGCGCGGGAAGTACTTCTAAGAAAACTTTGAAATTATTCCCGTTGAGGTGATGGCATAATTCAAGGTCCAATAATGTTGCCATGCAAGATACCAGCCCTAACATTTACACTATTGTTGTTGGCATGCGTGTTCACGCACGATATGAGGCTTGTTCATTTGACATTTATGGTTGTTATGTTAATTGAATACCTCAGACTGGGGGAAAGTTAGTTCATCTGAAAACAGTACAAATTCCGGGATATCGGGATTCTGCAGTTCCTTATTAGTGTATCACGCTGCGAATTGCACTCGACGTTTCTTGATCTTCTGGATTCACTGTTTGGGCTAGTCGCAATGAATGGTAATGATTTTGATTCAGTACTCTCCAAACACCCCAATGGTTCTGTAATTGTATAGCTACTCCAGCTCCACGCGTGCTAGCTCTTAAATTTTGGATTACGATGAAAAGGGTCTAGTACTGTTGCCTTAACTCCTACAGGCCTATGACGACCAGTATCTCTTCGGTTAATTACAGAGCTCCCGTTGCCGTGTAGCCTTCGGTGTAAATTTGGAGACATTTTATGACTATGGGTAAGCAACGGTTTAGAAAACACTCCTGTTATAGCCTGTCTGCCTGTCTGGCGTTACCATTATCAGCACCATGAGCAAGGTGCTCGTGTGCTATTTTTGCGTTCCTTATTCGGTTCATGTTGCCATTGTCATGTACGTCACAATGTAGAATGAATAGCAACAAAAAAGTAAATGAGAAGTTACCCTGCTGTGTGATCTGGAACAGTCTATACTCTACCGGTATCAACGTTTTCACGAAAAATTTCAAAAATCAACCTTTTTTCGCAAAGTTTCATAGAGGGAAAAGTGTTTAGTTAGGCACTATCTAGTAGGTGTGAAAATTTATACCGTTTTTCCCGAACCCCCTGTACACTTTTGAAGTGTTAAAAAACACTTCCTTTCATCTTTAATCAATTCCTTTTAATTTAACCTGAAAATGTGTCGCAACTTTACTGCACAAACCTAGCGGCTTTCTTATGAAAGGAGACCGTACGGTATTTTCGGTGGATGAGGGGTGTTATGACGCATCGAGAGAAGTTAAGCTCGTCACCCTGCGAGGCGAGGCGCTGCGGCCCCCACGCTTCGGGCCCTCGCTGCAGTCCCCCTGGATATTTGCTTTTAGTAAATGGTACCCGGCAGAGATGGCATTACGTGACGCCTGTTTTGCTCCTGGGAGTCGAGTGTTGTTTCCCAACTGCTATCATTGCAACGCAATATAAAATGCCTATTATTCATACGTGACATTGGTTCTTATCATACTTGCATCGTAATTATTCCTGGTGTCATTTTAAAGGAAGGCGAGTTTGAAAATTCACCGATCTGACTTCAAAAGCTAAGCTCCAGCATTTAATTTTTTCATTTTAAGTATATAAAAGAATGAGTAATCACGGTTTAACCCAGCGAGAAACAGGCNCGAACTGCACCAGAAGTTTCGTCCGCCTGTACGCTAGCGGCTCGCTTTCCGACGCGCACAACTCCCGTGCCGCTGCTCTGAACTCGGCGGCAAGTGACGTGTAGTCTGGGCACTCCCGTCATGTATGGTGCGCCAAAATTAGGCCTCGCCATGTACGGAACATTTTTCTAATTCACCGATTTTCGGAAGATGTTTGGAAAATGTAAATTGAATTCCTCGTTTGTTATTGTTGCAAATGCGGGAGGCCCAAATGCGTGTAAAATGCGCCCTAGGGGCAGAGCTCACGACTGATGAAGTGGTAGAGCCATGTAATAGTTGTCTCGCTTGAAGTTGCGCATGTAGAGTAGTTTTCTTTATCAGCAATTCGGCTCGCAAGAGATCCGTTTTTGAGTCGAATCATAACACGATATGAGAAATAGATACTCTTCGATAGGAGTAAAAGAACTAGGCAGTGGCTATCAGTAAATCTGATATAACTCCAGTCTAATTTTCTCACCCTCGTTGATAGTCAACTATCAGACGGCGATAACGATATCTGCGCTTGGGCGGCCACATTTAAGGATAATTATAAATGCCTCAGCCAAAAAAGGAAGTTTAGTACTTCAAATTAAGGATAAAAAATTGCAACTGAAATAGAGGAAGAGCCATGTTCAACCCTAACGTGAATATAAACGCTTACGGCTGAAAAAGCAGAAGACGAATAGCCCCAAAAGATGCCGGAGTTCCACACCACACTCCACAGGCCGGAGCTCCTCACCACACTCCACAGGCCGGAGCTCCTCACCACACTCCACAGGCCGGAGCTCCTCACCACACTCCACAGGCCGGAGCTCCTCACCACACTCCACAGGCCGGAGCTCCGTAGCTGCGCTGTGGGGAGGGAGCCCGTAGACCGCAGGTCGTGACCGTCCCTAAATGCCATTATGAAATTGGTCAGAAATTTAGCATTTCGAGGCCTGGAGATGCCGGCAGGCGGTGGAGGGCCGTCCTGTCGCTGGTCATCCCGGGTGAAGGATGGCCCGCCGGGGGCGGTCTGGGTAACCCTTGCCCCTGGGGCCAGGCAGGGAACATTTCGCTCTTCAGACCAGGTCGTGACTCGGGTCCGCCCCGGGGCGAAGGAGGGGGATAACAATGGCGAGGAAGGTTCGCCTACCGAGGTGCCCAAGTGTGGGAAACCTGAAGGTGGAGGTAACTGGTGTTACCTCACGGAGCAAGCGGTACTACAGAGAGCAATGTGACCACACTTGATCTCCATTGAAAAGGAGGGTAAAAAAATGCCAAAAGGAGGGTAACAGGGGTAAAAAAACACTCAAAAAGTTAATTCCTCGAATGAAAAATTGTAGAAGTACCGGAAATGGGACAAAATGCAACTAGTGTTAAGATGCATAGCACATGATCAGTAAAAAGAACGGGGAGCTCTCATGCTCGTAAAGGGGCGAAAGAGTGGGAAGCAGGGAGAGCGGAGAGGAGGGATGTGATGGGGCAGATAAAAGGAGCCATGCATTCATGGAGATATAAGACAGTAAGTCAAGTGGGCGAAATGCGAAGGATGGAACTGGATGATCGAGGGGATTAGAACAGAAGTAGAGGAGGCGGCTGGGAAATCCCAAGTTTTAGTTACCATCTCCTTATTTGTTGCCATGTCCACGCGAAGCTAAAATACGACGATATTTCATGATTTTAGTTCCTCAGGGGGCATAGGATAGGGAAAAGTTAGGTTTGTCTGCCCTATGTTATGGGGAGTGTCGTCCCCAGCCTCCAGGGGGCATTGCAAGGTCACATCAGCAATAAAGAGGCCTTCAGAATTTGTTTCGTGCCCGCTGCTTTTTTCTTTAATTTCCACGCCCTCTTTGCTATCTCTTCTGTCTTATTTCCTGTTCATTTTTAACTTGCTGCTCCGGTGCGCATGGAATTCTGTGCAGGAACTCTCATTTCGCNATCAATCTATAATCTGTAAGGTTTCATAAGGGTTGAAGGAGTTCAAAAATGTTCACTTGATTTGAAAATGTTGCGCATAAAAGACACAGGGACGGAGGGGGAGGAAAACTAATTATGAAGTTGCGTAAAACGCTTAAGCACAGGAAACGCTTAAGCAAGGTGACTTGTAATGATGGGCCCAAAAAGAATCTTCACGAACTCCTATTACATCGGAGTTTCAATAACTAAGCATCAATGAAATTTTAAGATATAACAGTTTCACTTGATATCATTGTCCCCTTCGAAGATGCCTACAGGGTGGAGTATACCGTGTCAAGACGACAGACCTTCACCAACTCTTGGCAGAAATCCGGCGAATTTTACGAAAACTCACAAGTGCCGTAATGAACTGTCTTTGCACATGAAGAATTTCATATTAAAAAAATAATTGAAACAAAATTTGCAAGTCTCAGGATACCATTGCTATATTCATTGCGATTCCATCACTCAAAAAATCCCCCTGTGTAGGGAAAAATGGTAACCTCTTCGTTGTTGATGAAGAAAATAGATGAAAAAAGTAAAGCTCGGCACCTATGTACAGAGCAGCTGATAAGAGGGAGAAAAGCAATGAAGGGCGTGCAGGCAGCGGGACAGAAAGAAAATAAATACAAACTTCGTGGAAGCGAAGGCCCAAGAGGGGCATGTGTGTAGCGCACGGGAGGGGGAGTTCTTAGGGAGTCCATGCAGCAGTCCGAAGGGGATAACGGAGGGGGAGGGGGAAAGATAAAAGGGAGGGAAGGGGAAATGCCGGGGAGGATAAGAGGCGGGGCTGGGCTGTATATATAATGACGACCTATCTGAGGACGACGGCGGGTGACCTGGGGCTGTGTATGTATGTGCGAGCCATGGTTGATTTAACACTTTTGACCTGCCTCTGTTGTTGGGGGAGGTCACCTCGCTGATACGGAGCCGGCGGAGCAGTGTAAATGAAGACAAACTTTGCTTGCGATGGTCTCTCACGCTGGGAACCTGGAACTAAACATGGCCCGGGGTGCTTGAAACGTGCAATTAAAAGTGATGCTCGCAAGAAGCAAAAGCTGGCATGACATGGAAGTAACAATAAAACAAGACAAATGCTGCTCGCAAGAAACATCGCATGATATTCTTCGAAGCAACAACAAAACATGAAATAGTAAATTGGGAAGAAGTAAATGAACATGGCAGGATGCTTGGAAGAAACAAGAAAACAGACAACATGTTTCGAAGTAACGACAAAACATGACGTAGTTCGCTTGGGGGAATAACAAAACAGCGTGCTTGAAAGAACCAACAAAACATAGCATGGCATGCTATGAAGCAACGGAAAAATGTGACAGGATGTTTGAAAGAAACAACAAAATGTGACAGGATGTTTGAAAGAAACAACAAAACGTGACAGGTTGTTTGGAAGAAACAACAAACGTGACAAGATGTTTAGAAAAGATGGCTAAACGTGACACAGGATGTTTGAAAGAAATGGCAAAACGTGATACAGGATGTTTGGAAGAAATGGCAAAACGTGACACAGGATGTTTGGAAGAAATGGCAAAACGTGACACAGGATGTTTGGAAGAAATGGCAAAACGTGATACAGGATGTTTGGAAGGAACAAACAAAACTTGACTCAGGATGTTTGGAAGGAACAAACAAAACTTGACGCAAGCCGTGCGCAAGGGAATAAAGATCAGCAGCAGGATTGGGGCCGTGTGGGAGGCAGGTAGTGCAGGTCGTGACCGTGTATGGCGGCTGTGAGCGAGGCTGCTATGAAGGGTGGCCCCAAAAAAGGAAACCCATTTCCAAATTAGTATATTTTACTAATTATTAAAGCTAGATGCTTTATGAAAACACATTTTATACATTTTCTTTTTTCCATTTACAATGGAAATTCAATGAAGTTACCACTAAAATTGTAAGTTTTGCAGCTAATTTAGCAATAGGAAAAAAGTGCTTACGCGACGAAGTACAATTTTTTTATAAATTCCTGAACTGCGTTAAATTTATCTAAACCGATTTTATATGCTGTGGTGGATTTAGGATGGCGCTCCAGTATACAGAAGTCGGGCAGTGTTGGAATTTGTGCGACATATTTTCACAGATCTCATTATTGCCCTGAACTATCCAATGAAATGGCCACCCAGATAACCGGACCTGACACCTTGGAATTTTCTCATGTGGGGACATCTCAAGAGCAAAGTATACTTTTCTCCTCCCGAAAACACAGGCAATTTGAAAGAGAGGATTGAAAATGAAGTTCATTTACTGAAAAAAATCAGAATTTCGTTAGAAGAGTTATTGCAAAAATGCAAAGAAGACTGGACGGATGTGAAGAAAGAAATGGATTGCATTTCGAGAGTAATTAACCTCCCTCGTTTGAAAAAATTGCGTTTCCAAGAAGCACACATATGGAACGGTGTTCTCAAAATCATCAGCTAAAATGGTTTAAGTACACTGATTTGAAAATGGGTTTCCTGTTTTGCGTCACCCTGGTATAAATATTTCAGTTTAAAAATTTCTATTTCCTCGCACAAGCACGTTTTTCCTTTGGGTTATTTCGTTGTGGAATTTATTTTACTGGTTCTCTCGTAGAATTTCCAACATAAGTGTTGAAAAATAGAAGTATGAAATCATGTTTCCAAAACGTCTAGCTTTAATACTTTATAAAATATACTAATTTGAAAATGGGTTTCCTTTTCTCACGCCACCCTCTACATGTAGTCAGGCAGTACGAACTAAGCAAAAATCTTGAATGAATCTTTGGTCCCCGAAGGCGGACAACGTAAGTTCCAATGTCTTTCTAATTTCCTAAACGAATAACACAAAGTAACACAACTGCGCTTTTGCCTGCTCCTCGGTTCAGACCATAGTTTCCCATTTTGTTGTCACCAAACTGGCTGAAAAAATGCTAAAGCTGGAACTTTGTTCTCGTGGCCAGGTCAGTGAATTTCCAAACTTGCCTCTCTTCTTCAAAGTGGCACCAGAGATAAACATTATTCAATTATAATTCAAAAGTAAAGTTTTGTAAGAATAGTGGGCATTTTTCATAGTTTTGCAGTGAATAGAATTAGGGAAGAAACAATTGCAAAGAACAAAGTCATGTTAAGTTGTGTAAGTAACACTTAGCGGAGATGGATCTTGCTTCTGATCAGCGGGCAGCAGCTACTCGCGCCTCGAGTTGTGTTCATAAGTAATGTGTGCGGAGATCTTGTGCCCAGCGAGTGTACCTGGTAAGTGCAACTGAGAGGTTCACCTCTCAAGGGTACCTCATAGGTATATACCACACAGGTTTACTTCACAAGTCCACCTCGAAGGTATACCTCACACTCGTATCTTATACATATACCTCGCAGGTGTATCTCACAGGTGGGCCTTACAGGTGTACCTCAAAGGTATACCCTCCAAGTGCACCTCACAGGTACAACTGACATGCGTGGTTCTGACATCGAAAAATCTGTGGAACTGATTGAATGAGATGCAGTGCTCTATGTGCCTGTGTTGTGGTTTGATAAAGTGTGCTGTCCTGGTGTGTGTAGAATGCACCTCCTACAACACCTACGCCACATACATTACTGCTACCTGGATCGTCTACAACACCTACACACTGCTCCAACTGCACCGCCTACAACACCTCCACAACGTGCCCTCTCTGCACAGCCTGTAACACCACCTGCACCACCATGTACAACACCTGCACCACCATCTACCGGCACCTGCACCACCATCTACCGGCACCTGCACCACCATCTACCAGAACCTACACCACCATGTACAACACGTGTACCATCACTACAAACGCCTGTTTTCAAGGCTGCAGGAGGCAGCGAAGGCGGCGTGGGGTCTTGGTGTGTGTGCCGTGTGCCGCATTAGGGTGGTGGTGTTGTGTGCTGGTTCGGTGCACAATGCCACGCACAACATGGCGCTGTGACGGGGTCATGTGCGACGTGAGGGGCGACGCAACATACTTGGATGTGCGACTCCTCGCACACGGTAGCAAGCGAGGGATTTCCATGTTGGGTGCCATGAGTGCGATACGCTCGTGAACAAATAAAAGCAGCATTTGGAAGTGGGCTCATATGGTGGCCCGGCTGTGGCTGGTACCTGCAGTGCATTTAAATTCTGAAGGAATGGTATTGGTTTGTATCATCGGATAAAAATGGTATTGGCTCCTGTTATCGAGGGGAATGGTATTGGCTGTCATCTTCGAAAGGAAATTAGTATCGACTCATATCATCGGAAGGAAATGGTATTGACTCGTATCATCGAAAGGAAATAGTATTGACTCGTATCATCGGAAGGAAATAGTATTGACTCGTATCATCGGAAGGAAATAGTATTGACTCGTATCTTCGGAAGGAAATAGCATTGACTCGCACCATCGGACAAAATAGCGTTGTCTGGTATCCTCCAATGAAATAGTACAGGTTGGCATCATCAGGATTGAAGTGACGGTGCCTCCTGAGCCGCTGACACTCAACACTTTTTTCGTTTGTGTACATCGCTACAAGCCCCACCCTCCTTCTGTCATGCCTCTGAGGGGTGCGGGCGAGGACAGGTCCCTAGCGAACTTGGTGGACTTGGCGCTCTGTGGAGCACGCGTTGAGTTGCCGAATTTTGTGCAGTCTGTCCTCGTTGGTATGCCTAAGGAATAAGCGCTATCCATGTATACTTGTCGGGGAAGTCTGTTATGGGTTCAGCTCTGCAGTTATGTAGGTCTTTTTTATAATTATTCCTCATCTGGAGAGAAAGGCAGACGTTCTGTGATAGCGATTTCCAGTAGGAGTGTGTGGGACCCTTTGTCCTTTCCATGCAGTGTTCAGTTCTTTGAATCAGTGGTGTTATGGGATCTCTGTTTATGTGCCACTGTTACACCATTCTTGTGATTAGAATAATGGCAACGAGTATATTATTCAAGCATCTCTTTGCTGCACCATTACCGCCACACCAATGTACCACTACCGCCACACCACTGCACCACTACCGCCACACCACTGCAGCACTACCGCCACACCACTGCACCACTACTGTCACACCACTGCACCACTACCGCCACACCACTGCACCACTACCGCCACACCACTGCACCACTACCACCACACCACTGCACCACTACCACCACGCCACTGCACCACTACCATCACACCACTGCACCATTACTGTCACACCACTGCACCATTACTGTCACGCCATTGCACCACTACCGCTAGACCACTATTGTTATGCCACTGCAACAATACCGCCACAACATTGCACTACTGTCACTCCACTGCACCACTACCACCAAACTATTACTTTTAGATCGCTCTGACACAAAGTTTTGTGCCTTTTTTCCTTTGAAACAAGTCTCTGTAACTACCAAAACGCTCGTATTCAAGCAAATCAATTGCTTTATCAAATAACTATAATTCAGAAGCTGGAGAACGACGCTGGTCGTGGAGCACGTCAACTCGTTACTGCCCAAACTATTTTCCACTTGCCTCACACGCTCTCATGTCACACGTATTTTCCCTCGCAGGCACACGGGTCTACACCCACTAGCGCATCAAGTTTACTCGACAAATTTTGCTGATTGTTTTAGGAACGAGTCGTTAGGAAGTCACTTACATCAGGACTGAAATTTGACGGGAAAATATTGTCCAGTCACTGAAATAAATGCGGTTTTGTGAAGGGTGCTTCTAGAAGTTATGAGATACCAAAAATCTCAATTACGAAAAAAGAATTAGTTTTGTATGACTTTTTCATTTCATTTGCCAGTAGTTTCAATAAAGAATTGGAAATGCACTGTATACTCAACAATACATCGATTGCCATGAACTCCTGTAACGATTGTTCTTATTCGGTATTATGGCCATGAAAATGTGCGCCGTTCATTAATGGGTTGATGCGCCCTCATCGGGTGTGAAACAGACAGAAAGAGGAGGACAATATTTCCTATTGGCAGGCTGCATACCTGTTGTAACGAGAGCCCCGCACGTCGCTATGATCACCTCGAGTGCTCCGAATTAGACACGAGGGGCAGTGCGGGGTTGATAACGGCAATGTGCTTCATTATCGTCCGTGGCGCCGTCGTTAGAATGAAGACTATTTCCCCGTTTTTTTTTGGTTAGAAGATCAGGTAGAGAACTTGGAACTCACCACCATGGCCCTTTAGGCCTATTGGCGAGGAGGCGTAACCCGCGGTCCGTGTTGCTGCTGAGGTCCGTGTTGCTGCTGCAACCCGTGTTGCTGCTGCGGCCCGTGTTGCTGCTGCGGCCCGTGTTGCTGCTGCGGCCCGTGTTGCTGCTAATCAGCGGGCAGCAGCTACTCGCGCCTCGAGTTGTGTTCATATCAAATAATGTGTGCGGAGATCTTGTGCCCAGCGAGTGTACCTCATAGGTATATACCTCTGACAATGCAAATCTGTTATGGTCATAATTTTCTGAGAGATCATCTTTTCATTTTTAAAACTCAAGATTTAGGGCTGCTCTCAGTGCTAGCTAGCTTTATCATCCTAGGCAGCCAGCGACGCGCCACCAATCGGCTCACAAACGCGCCTCGAGGTGCATCCCAATTCATGTGGTGAATTTCCCTGCGTGGTCCCCGCAGGGAAATGTTTCAACCTGTCTTCGCAAGTTTGAAGCGTCACAACATGTATGCGAAAACCAAACCACTGTAGCTACACCTGCATGCTGGGCCTGCTATAGGTATGTATTACAGCAGGCTACGTTACTTCACACACGCTGCATGGTGTATTACTACACACACCATGCTGTATTATATTACCTCACACTCGCACAACATAGTGTGTTACTACGCACACATAGCATGTTGTGCTGCAACGACAGATACACAGAGTTCGCTACATCACCGCCCAACTCCCCAAATTTGTTGCAATGCAAAGCCTGACGCCTCGCCACATTCACTTCAAAACCAAGCCACTTTGCACCTGCACATACGCGCTGGATATACAGGGGCGCTCCCCGCAGTGTGTGAGATTAGCTCGGCCAGAGTGCGGCGCATGCGTCGTGTAGTATGGAAATGCGACGTCCTGCTCACCAAAGGCGGTGCGACGTGTGCGTGTGGTGCGGCCGACATACCCATGCCTTCAACGCGCCGCACGGCAACACGCACTGCTCCTCCTGCCTTCCTTCTGCTAGTGCGAGAAGAGTTTTGGACTTTTCTTGTAAACATTTTTGGTCGATTCTGCGCACGATATGCAGTGGGTGCAATAAAATCCAATACAGAGTCAGAAGTTTAATAACACGTTTCCCGCGTATCGGGCCAAGGGGGCACCAATGGAGCAATTCATTCCGCTGTTGCGTAATGGTTTACTTGGATGTCAACATTGTTTTTTTATTGCTTTTAAAGAAAACTCTTAATTGAATAATTGAAAAAAGGAGCCTACAAGTCTTGGAAAAGCTGTAGTTCTGATGAGACGAAGATTGGGTTACATCTATGGAGCTTTTAACTACGTATCGGATATTTATTGCACCTACTGGAATGCGTCGTGATGCTAAACTTTAGCCTTGTCAACCCGGCCGGTGCCTCTAGCTGGGTTGCACGTGTTCCTGTGTGTACCTACCAAAACTTAATGTAAAATTTTGGGGATGGTTAACCCTTTAACCTCTCAGGGGGCATAGGATAGGCCACGTTGGCAATAGGGTTAAGTTAGTTAGGTTTGTCATCTTATGCTATGGGGACTAGCATTCCCAGGGGGACATTGTTAACCTGTTAACGGGTATTGACATCATGTGATGTCCGCGTGGTTGTTGCATTCACACGGTCGCTGTCGATTACACATACCGTATGAATGCAACACCGGCCACCTGGGCGGTGACCGTTAACAGGTTAAGTTACCTCAGCTTTGGCTAGGCTTTCGGGACTTCTAACTTCGTGCCCACCTCGCTACTTTCCATTTTCATGCCTTCTTCACTGATGAGTTTTCATCTTTTCTTCCTCCTGTTTCTTAACTTGTTTTTATACACAGGGATCCTGAGTGGGAACTCACCTTGTGCATACATTCCTCGTTCTTTCAAGTCCATACTTAATGGTCCCTCTCCTTCGGTAAGAGATAGTCTGAGTGTCCCCAGTGTCTGAGTGCTCTTATCCTTACTACTACTATAACTTCTATTAACCCTATAACCACTAAATTTTTGTTCGATGGCATTACGTTTAATTTTTTTCGAAAACCGAGCAGCATCCTCGAGAAATTGGACAGTTAGGTCTTTTTGGTCTAAAAAATGTTCACGAAATTTACCTTTCTCTACAAGGAGACTAACATGTGTATTCTTTTGGTCGTTTAACACTTTGACTGCGATTCTCCACGCAGGAAATATTTCATATCGACAAAAATTTTCACTGTGAGTTTAAAATTAAAGGAGTTTGCTGTCACAAATTTGGTTATCCTATTCATTTTCCCCCTGATCTAAACTAGCTTATTCGAGTAATGAACATAAATTTTATGAAACTTAAAAATATGCATTCATGTATATTAGTGCTTTCGTTACGTCAGGTTAGGTTAGAGGGTTGCGTGTACCATATATGGCGCACGTCGTAGTCAAAGTGTTAAAGGTGAAGTGAGAAAAATTTTAATATACATGAAGTCATTTGAATTATATTTTAGAAACAGCTTGGTTCCTTGGTTTGGTGCGCCGTGGTCGCCGTGTGCTGTGGGGATGAAATGGACGAGTTGGTACCGGGCGCGGCGCGTTCTCTTGATATAATTAAAAGACCAGCGCACTCCTCAGTTAATTCGGCGGAAATTTGAGCTTTAATGGATTTCCATTGGCATTCAAATGAAATTTGATCGAAACCCAATGGGAACACGATGCGTGGACTTAACTTTGACTTTCTGTTTATTCCTTCGCGCTCTGAACTGATATTTCTCGCTACGCTAACCTCTTTTGTTTAGGGCTTATTGGCTGAGTGAATGTTGGAAAAAAATATGAATGCGTAAACTATAGCAGATGTTTTACGCTTCACGTTACTTGCCGGATGTTGAATTGTGGATTCAGGTCCGTTAAAAGTAATGTTGAAATGATGTAAAAATTCAACTTCCGTGTAACGTATGAAGCACACCAGGGCCCAAAAAGTCCAAACACATACGTGCTTGGGATACATGTGTGAGTGTGCAGTGTCTTAGGATGTTGCTAGAGTGCCATGGCTGCCAACAAGTGCCGAAGCTCAATGTAACAATAGAAGGGCCTGATGATTAGCGTACATTTACGTAGACGTACTGGATTGTGCACGCATTTTCCATATTGTTAGCCTCAGCGTGAAAACATGCGAGGGGATTTCGGAGTATACGTCCGTGTCGGGCAGAAAGTATTTAATTTTACAGACGATGTTCGAGATCTGGCGTTCTCACTTTGAGCAACATTCATTTTGTGTTGAAAAAATATCTAACTCTCGGTATTCGAAACGTGTGCGGCTCGGACGTTTAGTGCCCGAAGTACGTACGGCTTATCTCGAGGATCACGAGGAAACTAAGGAGTAATTTCTAACGCGAAATTGTGTAAGCGGGGAAAAAAATGTGCACGAGAATAGAAAGAAATTGAATTCCATTTTTCTCTCCCCTCATTTGTTGTTGTTTGGAGTGAGCTTGCAGGGAGGGGAGAGGTGTTTGGAAGGCCGGGGTGATGTGATCATGTGCTGTTGCGGTGGCGTTGTGGTGTGCTGTGGTCATACTCGTATGGTGTTTAGAGGATGTGCTGCGTCGCCGTGTCGTAGTGATGTGGTGGTGCATCGTAGTGATGTGAGGTGTGTCGTGAAAATGCTGTGGTGTGTCGCGGAACTGCTGTGGTGTGTCGTGGAAATGCTGTTGTGTGTCGCGGAAATGCTGTGATGTGTCGTGGTAATGCTGTGGTGAGTTGCAGTGCCGTTGCGATGTGGGGGGCGTGTCGCAGTTTGAAAGCCTTGCACGACAGTGTCAGGCTCTACACCTGCAGCCCACAGCCCCTCACCGAGACAAGAGCATTGCCGCCACTTAGAATTTCCTGCAGCGGAGCTGAGATTGCCTTGCCTCTACGTTTTAACGAACGTCGTCGCCGCTTGGAAAATGTAACTCTTAACACCCTGATTTCATTGTTCGCAGAGAATAAAACTTTTTTCCTGGTGCTTTCGTTTTTGATTGAATGTTTTAAAAGAAAAAACTTGAATAGAGTGACTGCACTACGTGCTTTACGCGTCAAATTCGTCACTCACCAGATGTCGAAAAGGCAATTTGCGGCCGTTGAAACAATGTTGCAGCAGTGTAGAGGTTGTGCTTACCGGCGGGACGTGTTCCCCTCACATGCCAGCGCCGAACTTCCCCTCAAATTAGACTTTTAAAGATTTTAATCACCACTGAGTGTGAACACATCGTCGGCCGAGGATAACCTCGGAATTCTCGAGTGAAACATTTACTCGGGAGAAAATTTACCCTGGGGCTTATTCAACTTTTTCTTACTCAACGCCCAAAATTTGCTGGGAATTGTTCAGCGCAGCGTCGTAGGGCAAGGAGAAGGATACCCCTGGAAGCGTCGTAGGGCAAGGAGAAGGATACCCTAGAGGCGTCGTAGGGCAAGGAGAAGGATACCCCTGGCAGCGTCGTAAGGCAAGGAGAAGGATACCACTGGAATGCTCGAGAATAATAATTCCTCAGGAGGAAAAAAAGATCTGTCAGCGAGGTAACCCTTTTCAGGGCGGCGGTCGCTGTCGGTCTGTGGTGGCGGACCAGGTGGTCTGATGGACGCCTTCTGGAGAGGGAGGAAGGGTTATCCTTTGGGGGTAGGGTAATTCGGGTGACTGGGGGAGTAGGGAGACCGGTGGAGGGGAGGGACTGGGCTTGTGGGTGGAGGCACCCATTAGGAAATAGGACTTGGAGGAAGGAAAGGGTGAGGTGGGGAAAATGCCGCGTGAATGAAGAGTGAATGAGTCAATGAGGAAGAGGGGCTAGTTGTACTACGTCAATGAGATAGTTGTAGTTGTACAACGCACCGTGCTGGGAGTGCGCAGTAACACAGCGTGCTGGGAGTGTGCAGTA
>VOMN01056405.1:9626-23431 GCA_014899125.1 Orchestia grillus
CTGGTGCTGACGGTCGCCTGGTGCTGACGGTCGCCTGGTGCTGACGGTCGCCTGGTGCTGTCTATGGGTTGCTGACGCCAACAGTTGAGATGTGAATAGTTAGAATGAATGCATTAAAATACTAGGTTCAGTTAGCTATGAATGGTAGTGAGTGCTTATAGTGAAATATATCTGTGGATGTATATATGTAGGTATGTCTGTCGGTTTGTACGTATAGATGTGTAACCGTTTGATTTGTTTAACAGCAATGTAGTAGAAGAGTGTTCAAGAATAACCGTAGTTCACAATTTCTCAGAAAACAAAGTTGTATTCGTACGCATTCAATTCAATGGACGATGGGGTAAAATTTTGGTTCTACTTGATGCCTTTTGCGAAATCGAGCGAGAAAAGAAACGTACGTGCATATCTACATCAGTTGGATGTTCTGATTTTTTGCACGCATGCGTGTAACTGTATTGTACACACTGGAGGTTTGAAAAATCGTAGTATCATCAAAAATACATTCTAAACTTTAATCTAACATTGAACGCCTGTGACTCAAATTTACGCGATCGGTTGGGGAGACACTTCCAGGTCATCACGATGCGTGCTATTTCCTGAAACAATCTCATTACATTAGGATGTTTACATTGACATGCACTCTACGCGATATCTACACGTCAGCGTAAACTGGGTCATGAAGGTGGTTCGTACGTACTTGTCGCCGAGCACAAAAGCGCTTTACGTATCTTTTGAAACGAGCTCCCAACCAAGGAGTGACATTTAATAGTAACAGATGATGGTCTTGTTCAAGTGGCTGCCGTCTAACGGAGAACACGCAACTTCTGTGCGGGTCTCAACTGCGTCTAACAGCAGCTTGAGACTCCTGTGTGGATCTCAATTGCTCTCTATAACAGCACGAGACTCCTGTGTGGATCTCAATTGCTCTCTACAACAGCACGAGACTCCTGTGTGGATCTCAATTGCTCTCTATAGAAGCACGAGACTCCTGTGAGAGTCTCAACTGCTCTCAACAACAGTAGGAAACTCCTGTGAGAGTCTCAACTGCTCTCAACAACAGCTTCAAGACTCCGATGGCTGAAATGTGAGAGCTGCACTCGAGCTTGTATGAGCGTCAACGCGCACACGTGTAGTGCGTGCTAGGAGTGGCTAACGCGCTCTCACGTTATAACGAAGGAATATCCTGTATAATAATTCGGTAGCTAAGATACCTAAGCTAAAAAGATGCCACCATTTTACCGGAGAAATCTTAGTAATGTATATTTTGACATAATTTTATAGTCGCAACAAACGAGAAGGGGAGAGTACAGTTGATGTTTTATACTAATAGAGATAGCTAAATTTGTACTACAGTTGCCAGCTTGTATTCATTATCATCTTCCACCAACGACGTTAAAAGAATGAATCTGAACGAAATAATGCTCGTATTTGTTTTCATACGTACGTAACCAAGCGTGTATCTCTAATTTTAACAGGGTGAGCCAGCGAGGGGTCAATACTTTTTTTAATATCATTAAACAACGAGTGGAATGGAAATTTTTGGTAACATCTATAGAAAATTTTACATTAAAACTACGTATGATGAATGTATGATTTTCCTCAAACTTTATTTCCTATATTCCGTAATTACGAGCAAAGTTAGAAAAGCTACAAGGGAATTGCTCAGGACAGAAAAGAAATCTGAAGAAACTTTCAGATTTCTCAAGCCTCGTGTGATTAGGTCAAGCGCTAATAAAGTCTTCAAAAGCCCAAATTCTCAAGCGACAGAAAAGACATACAGTATACGAGTATGTCTTTTTTCATAGCGATATCATCAGTTTTCCTGAAGAAAGACAAATGCTAGATTTATTGTAGATATACGTACTCGTATTATACATAAGGCTGCGAGTAGTGTCTCGTTGCTGAAAGGTTATTAGCACGGCATCGCACCTTCCAAGATCAAGAACTACTCCAAATCGTTCAGTTAGAACATCACCTGCCAAGATCAAGAAGAACTCCAAATCGGTCAGTTAGAATATCACCCACCAAGATCAAGAAGAACTCCAAATCGGTCAGTTAGAACATCACCCGCCAAGGTCAAGAAGAACTCCAAATCGGTCAGTTAGGACATCACCCGCCAAGATCAAGAAGTACTCCAAATCAGTCAGTTGGAACACCCTAACTGATTAAAAACACAGAGAAAAATTCAAATTGGGCCAACGAGAAGCATCAGAAAACTCGCCTCAGCAGCTCTTGTCAGCTATGGTACCACGCGAAATGTACTTAAAAAGGATTTAGAGCTATGACCCTACAAAAAGAGTAAAGCCCAACTACTGTCTGAACACTCAAAGCCAAAAAAGTTGGGTTGAGCAAAGCTTTATATTGAAAAACTGAGTGATGGCACTCAGCCTCCTGCGTTGTGGACTGACGACAAATTGTTCACCATGCTAGCAATCCACAGTCACCAAAATGACCGCACATCCGCAAAAACTAAGCAAGATATCCCTGTAAAAAGCGTCTCTCCCAGTGCCAAAAGTGATTTAAATTTGCGTTAGCTTGATGCCAACATCTTGCAGCGCTTGACAACTCCTCCAGCTGCTTTGAAACTTAGTGTCAAAGCCTGTGTTTGTTTCTAGCCAATGTTTGATTTGACGTTTTTGAAATGAGTGCTGTGAGATTCTACCTTCGAAGAAAAAAGTCACCCCATTACGTCATGACCAAAAACGTCGTAAATACTAATATCAACTGCAATAGAGCCAGAAAGTGTAATCTAGCGGAAATTTGTTGCACTTTGCAAAAGAACGAGTATGCTGGAAAATTCAACTCATGCTAAATACACGTAGGGAATTACTCACAATTAAGCTCAGTTGCATAAGAATGAGAAACTGCAATTCCAAAACGAAATCTTTACTGACTATAAATTGACTGCTCTCGGTAAAGTGTGGGGTCAATTCGGAATACTAAAGGTGACCCTCGATACGACGGTTTTTTTCTAAGATCTCAATTGATTCGCATTCAAAATTTTTTATCTGGTTTTGAATGCTCTGAGCAAAAAAAATTTGAGCCCAAATCAAGAGAAAATTAAAATAAGCTCGTCACAAGTGGAGGACTGTCGGTGATGTAATTTCAAACTTACGGGAACGAATCTGTGTGCCACAGTACCGAAGGATTTTGAGTGTGAATTAAAGGAGTAATCGAAGATGAATACCAACGATGCTTTCCAGGAATAAAACTTAAATTTAATCCAAGTAACTCATATCCTCGATGCTCACTGACGAGATATTTGAAAGAAACTGTGAACTGTTAATGATGCAGAAATTGTTAGATGCCATGTAGAAGAAGGTATAGACGTATACAAAACAAAAATGAAACCGGTCTTTTACGCTAATTTCAAAAAGATGAACTGTTTTAAATTTAGGGTTAATTTGGAAATAACTCAGCGGAACTTCGGCCCTGGACACTATGGGTACAAGAAAATTGAGTTCAAGTCACCGACGGCGAGCCCGGCTCGATAGATGCACCAATGCTGAAAGGAATCTCGGGTTGCTTCCAAAGAAAGCTGTAATTTTCTTTCTCAGGTCCTTTCAGAAGAACTTTGGGACGCTCGCCGTTATTGATGATGTCTCTAACAACCTGGAATTTAAGGAGCACAGCCGGGAATGCGCCTGCTCTTTCTCTCATGTTTGTCAAATCAAGACACATTTTACGTACTGCAGGAAGCTCATTAAATAATTGAGAAGCGATTGTTACTCGCGATGCTGTTCTAACCGAATGAACAGAAATTATAGTTTTATGAATGTGTTTATTTCATACTTTGTTTAAAATTTCAAGGATGAAGTTCTCTGTTATAATGACTGTATCCCTCATGTAATTGATTTTTTAAGTTGGTGACTGAGCAGCAGAGACTAACGAGGTCATTCGTGAAATTAAGTTACAAATAGCGTTAGTTTTTCATGCCAAAAGATCCGTTTTTATTGAGAAGCGATCTTTCCAGGTAAGTCAGCACTTCCTTATAGATGTGCACACTTCGAGGAAGTATGTATGTATGTATGTACACTATCTATAAGTAGCTTGACTGCATATCGATCTCTACCATTATTCGATACGCTAACATATGAAATATCAGACTGAGGATAGAAGACGTTCTGACACCTCTAAATTCTTTCATGCACGGATGTAACTTAAAATTGTGTCAAATTCGTGCACACACCAAGCTACACTTGCCTTTAATGTAGAAAGCTATCCGCGACGGTGGTTCCAATTTGGGGAAACCAAGCAAGTGCCATAATTGATCATTTATGAGTCGTGAATTCTGAGTCGTGCGCATCAAACTGATGTGGAAGTCACCAGAGAAACCGGTACTAGTTCTTGTGACAGAACAGTGTGCTAAGTCTTTGTAGTTTGTGAACACTCCGGGTAAACTTGCATGAGGGCTACAATAGCTTGTTGCCTTTCAGTAGTTAACACTTTGACTACGATTCTCCATGCAGGTAAAATTACATACCGACAAATTTTTCTGTCGTGATTTTATAAATGAAGGATTTTCGTGCCACAAATTTGGTTATCCTATTAATTTTCTTTCTAATTATAACTAGCTTATTCAATTGATGAACACATGTTTGATGAAACTTGAACATTTTTATTTATACGTGTTAGTGCTTTAGTTACATTAGGTTAGGTAAGATGATCGCGTGTACCATATGAGGCCCACTTCGGAGGTAAAGTGTTAAGTTTATAATTTCTGATAAATGAGTTTTTTTTTCAACTAACATGCTGAAGATGAAAGGTGATCAATTCCTATTTTTGAAAAACGTAATGTTCGACGCACTCGGGTTAAATATTCACATATATTATGTCCGGGGTAGTGGAGCTACACGTGTTCCATAAGCTTTTTCCAGTGAGTTAGGTTTGCCAAGTGCAGGTTGAAGTGTTGAATTTGAATAATTGTGTTTTTTATATTAATCATGTCTTTTAAATTAATTTTACTATAGTTTATTTGGTGACCTGATGCTCTCTTATATTTTCATTGAAGATTACATTCAAACTTTAAATTCAAGATTTTCATTAAGATTTAATTTAAGATTTCTATTCAAGATTTTAGTAAAATTGGTTCACGATCGTAATTTGATTTAATTGAATATTTTAATTCAGGATTCAATTCAAGACGAAATTCAAAGTTGTAATGCAGAATTTAATTCAAACCGATACCTTGGACCATCTCTAGTGAAATTTGATTAAGACAATTATAACACGCATCTAGAGTCTGGTCCGTAAATGCCTGCTAAATGTTTCGTAAACATTGGCCTGTCATCCTTCTTCAGCGTTCAGATTGACGCACGCATTGAGATATGCACTGGAAGTGTACTCACTTAGAGTTATTTTTTTATTCGTTTTCATATTTTACTTGCATGCCCTTTCTTTCAGGTCAACGAAATTTCCCTTCATTAATTTTATAACTTTGTGATGCTCAAAAACTCAATTGACGCAACACATTCGCTTACCAAAAATAATAAATTAACGACTTGACCACCTAATACTCAGGTTCAGTATACGAAACGATATATATCAGAATTTTGAAGTTATATATGAGAATTACGAGGTATGACAATTAGCGAAAATTCTACATTTAATCTAGGTTGTAAGTTTGCTGGATTGAATGCGTGGCTACAGATAATAAAAACTCTCGCACCACGCCTTTTCAGAATCATATACCTTATCATTTTTTTCAGTTCATATTTGGTTAAAATATACTCCCTCTCGAAAAGGTTTCTTCAACAAGTTTTATTTCATAAACGTTAGATATCCGGCCACATTTTATGAAGCAGAAGTCTTCCACGATCCGTAACAGCTTCAATAGCCCCTTTATTATCTTTTAGAACTCACAGCCTCACGCAGATGACACTTCCTTCGTTGATACCAGTTCCCGAAATACTTCGCTGCACAGATTAGTTCGCTGTGCACCCTGTGCGATATTAGTTCGCTCCTGAGATTAGTTCGTTGTGCACCCTGTGCGATATTAGTTCGCTCCTCAGATTAGTTCGTTGTGCACCCTGTACGATATTAGTTCGCTCCTCAGATTAGTTCACTGTGCACCCTGTGCGATATTAGACGGCAATAGAACCAGCGCTCAGACACAGTCTTTCAACAATGGAAGGCAATTCATTTCTCGATACCGAGGAACGTACTTGCGGTATTTCGTGAGATACAGCGGTCCAACACACACGCAACGTTGTATGGTAGAAGTGGTCCTGACCGAGCGTTCTCTGAGCGGCAGAGAGGGAGACGAAGCTTTCGAGCGACCAAAGAAACCTTCATTTATCTCTCGGAGCCTCCAAGGCTGCTGATGTTGCCGACTTTTTCTGCAAACTTCCTCGACTTTTTACGCTTCCTTGAGTTTGGTCACCAGGCCTCTCGCATGTGTGTTTGGCGCTCGAAAATAGTGAAGGCACGAGCCTCGGCTAAAAGTTTTTGCGTGAATTTTTCTTGTGTTCGCATGAAATTATGAGAGAGAGTGAAAAACTGGCCTTACTTGGCTCAAAACGAAACTCTTGCGCTCATCACGTGCATAACCAACGCGTGTGGAGCTTGCCAGGCTGTCGACCAAGGAGTTATTAATACGAAACATGTGGCACAGCCAGTGAATGCATTTTACATGCTGCAATGTGATTAGCACAAGCTAATTAGATCTGGGTAGGCTTCTGTCTGAATGTATAACGCTTCTATAATTCAGATTGCACGAGAACACGCTTTTAAAGGCTTCCAGAATCCAGTATTGTCTACGTAAGGAACGCAAAATAATGGAAAATATTGCAGTAAAATTCCCACAATCTTAAAGCAGTCAAGTTGAAATATCATGTGGCTTCTAGTTTACTATAAATAGCGATATATAAGAAAATATGTGAATTTTTTCACATATTACAAATTTTCTTCTCCATTTATTAGTATTGGCAAACTGTGAGCTAGATGACCAATATCTTCAATGGAACGGTATATGAAGGACCAAAAAATACATGTCAATCAAGTTACTATCTCTAAATTTCCAGTGTTCGTTAGAAGAGGCCTAGTTTTCGTTCAACTTTCAGTGCCGGTCGGCGATTCTCAGATCTATTATCGGCATGAATGTAGTCCACTTACATCGCTACGTTGAAGCGAATTGTGACATAACTGTGTATGTGATCGTAGAGCTGACCATAATTGACTTCGGGCACCATAAACTCAATAACTGTACTATGTGAGACCTCCAGAAACGGACGGTGCTAAGCGCCGCTTTTTAAAAACGTCAGAAAACGATTTCAAAGTTTAGCAGTGAGGCGTAGAGGTGAAAGTCACCTCGACTTACATTGATTTTCATTCATTTTACTACAATTTTACTGTACCCGCAACGCCCTCTCCAGACAGAGGAAGGTTAGGAGATGACGGTGGTGTATACAACTCTTTTTCGCTACACTTGGGGCTTGGTGAAGTGTGATGCTAGAGGCATTATATTCGGTATTGACTACCGCAAATCCTCGCAAAAATTTATTGCCAACTTTATGGGAGCATAATGTGCATCATGTCTACGTTCAGACAAATTTATTGTTTAGGTTATATAATTGAAAATTTATTGTATTGGAGCCCATTTGATATCAATGAAACTAAACGAGCTATTCAAATTCGAGTTAAAAATCTTAAATCAAGGAAGTTCAATGCGTTGGAGTCTATTGACCATCGGTAGAATTAAACAAGCTATTCAAGTTTTAAGAATATTCACGGGTTGGAAAATTGAATCAACTCATGTTTTCTGTAGCCGATATTTAGAATTTGGGGGCTTTAATTTCTGCGATATCGGTGTCAAAGAAAAAGAGTCTCCAGGGGCGATAAATATCGGACTGCGGACCGAAAGTGTGTCTTCTGGAACACCTTCCGAGTTGACCCCGTCCCTGCGGCCGCTATTAAACTTCACACTCGGGTGACGCACGCTTCTTCTTTCAGAGCCGACATTTTTTAATCAGGCCTGTTTAATTGAAGCAAAAGATCCCAAGGGAGAGCCTATAAGAAATTAGAGGCGCTTCCATAATTAATCACGCGACTCCTTCTTTCCTTCTCTCTGCCACTTTTGCAGCGAGGGCTGGAATTAGTTTTGGGGCGCTTCTGCGGAGGAATCTCAGCTTCATAACTTCCTCCATCTCCTAATTAAAAGATTCTACTCAGAAGCGGAGTTCGTGCGACTAAGAAACACCGCTCTACAGTGTTGTCAAAAGTAGCTCGTGTTCTGAACGAGTGTGGGAAGACATTTAGGTTTCGCAATTGAATAACTGGAGGTTTTTTCATTTTCTCTGTACTGATAAAATTGACAAATGTTTTAACACTTCGCCTCCGAAGTGGGTCATATACGGTACACGCGATCATCTAACCTAACCTAATGTAACTAAAACACTATCATGTAAAAATACAAATTTTCGAGTTTTCTTCAAATTTGTGTTCATCAATCGAATAAGCTAGTTCTGATTAGAAAGAAAATGAATAGAGTAACCAAATTTGTGAAACCAAAATCCTTCATTTTTAAATTCACAGTAGCGATATTTATCAACATGTAATTTTACCTGTGTGGAGAATCGGAGTCAACGTGTTAAGGAGGTTGGAGTTGGCTGGGTGACCATAAATAAAACATTTAATTTTCATAAAAATTTATTCATCTATCATTAGCGTATTATTTGACCTTACTAAACATGCTATGCTTGTCTCTAATTTTCTCTTTGCATCTTTCAATTCAACGCACTTGTACAGTCTATCTCGCGTCAAGTGACCGTTGGGATGTAGTTTTCTGATGATACCACAGGGTGGTGCAAAAGTAAGGTACCCTCACTGATATCGGTAGCACTGATACGTTAACAAACGTTTAGGAAGCAATTTCATGAAAGGGTCCCTTACTGCTGGGCCACCCTGTACAATGATCATTGTCATTATGTCGTTCAGTGAATATATGGTTAATGAAAATCATGGATTTCAAAGCAGAAGTATTTCGACACCAGGAAGAAATCATTCTTCTAAATGGGTGGCCTTTAAAAAATGAATACTTAAAAATACCATTCCGCGGTTCAGCAAGTTCTCGTGATTTTCGGTTAACCACTTTAGAAGTAGGACCTTTAATTTCTAGTAAAAAAGACATTTGGGATTTACATTGGATAAACAAATAATAGTTTGATGGCGTAGACTAAAGAAATAGGTTGTTCCACAGATGTTTCTAGCTATACTGTGTTTTAGGGAAAAAAGGGTACAAAATTTCTTATCCACCGAAAATGACATACTGAACATTTTTGCCACTATGAAACTTTGCGAATATATTTTTGTATTTAAAAATATTAGCAGCTTAATGTTTCACAGGAGAGAATTTAAGAGCAAACTTGCCTACGAATAATAATTTACTTGTACTTTTACTCTAGAGAGATTTTACAAAGTNAGGACTACACGATATTGTGGAACAGGCCTGGCATTTCAGAAATATCGCCAGAAGCCACTGCAATTCTCGCCTCGAGTTCTTCCTTTCATGCCAAAGGTATTGAATAAACAAGACTTTTCATGAGTTCCCAAAAATCGATGTTCATCGATGAGGGTGGTGAAAAATTTGAACAACTTAGGTAAAGTTAATGTTGAAATACAATATTTGCGGGAAATTTTTATATATCAAATTTCTTCCTTTCACACATAAAACAGCTAATATCTCAACAAGTTGTTCTCGCTAAGTTTCATAGCTGCAAAAGTGTTTAGCTTGCCATTTTCTGGCAGGTGTGAAATATTTTACCTCTTTTTCCCTAACACCCTGTCTATTAGGTGTCAAATCTCGAGTTTTAGATGGAAGGTGTTTGACTGAAGATTTTTAAGTAAAAAACGCGATATTTATATTTTGTTTGTTAATTAACAGTTATCTGCAAAAATTCACACTTCCATTTAAAAATCGCGTGCCACTTTATGATTTCATTGTTCTCTAACTTACCTGTTCATTAATTTCAAACTTTTGTATTTTTTCACGCATGAATTCCGCAGAGGGTACATTCATAAGCTCTAAAAAATTTGCTTCGTTAGCTAGTTGATTTCAAAGTGTATCTCGTGCTCAAAAATCTATGGAACAATACAGAACTACATTTACCTAAGAATATTAACCAATTCAACCATCTTTCAAGAAAAAGGTTGGATAGTTATCGAATAGTTATCAGATACTTGGATAGTTATTGATTGTGTGTTGGATAGTTAAGTTGGAGGAAACAATGCAATTATCCCTTGACCCGGACTCTTGAGTAAGAATATCTATCAATCTAATAACTTTTCACGTGTAGAGTTGGATAGTTGATACTCAGAATGGAATGGAATATTAGAATACTTTTATCAAACTCGAATTGGGGTTGATGCTCTTTACATAACTTGGCTGTGTGAGTGTGTGTGTGTGATAGTTTCTGAATGCGAGAATCATTGCTTCTATCACTTCAAAAGAAAATGGTGAGGCTTAAAGCCTAATAACATGAATCGAAATTGAGAATATTATTTTAAAGAATTATTAAATAAATTCAGAAAACAGGCAGTTCCAGAGTTTCAGCCCCGCTCATGAATATGCATCCATCTAAATTACTATCGAATTCATCTAATAACACGTTTATGATGAGATCATAAGCGAATTCATTCAAAAAGTCGTTTTTAATTTTTTTTGCTGAAAATGCATAATTTTTATGGCGCACAATTAATGTACGCATTTAAAGCATTTGAGAGACTGTCACCCATGTAATTTGTTGGTATGTATGCTGCAAAGCCTCAATTTTTTAATGGTGCACAACTAAAATTCACATAAATAACATTGAGAGAAGGTCATCCATGTAAATGCTTGGTATCTACATTTTGTCGCTTTAATTGACTTCAATATTTCGTTTTTAGATACTACAGCACTGCATTAATTGTTAAGAAATTTTATACACTGAGTTTCCTTACCAAGTCTACAACTAAATTACTGAATTCTGAACACCGCCTACTTATGGGTTAAATTGAAGGAATCTAAGGCAGGAGTAAACTTCACTTCATTATTTTCCTCTTGTTTTAATTGTTTCGCGGGAACGATATGGGAAGGAGGGAAGAAAGTATAAAAAGCTGGTGTGATATGAAGCGCTAATGGTGCGCTCCACTACGCTCATGCTTGCCTGTGAATATTGTTAATGCTTCGAGCTGAGTCGAATTTCAAGAGCCGTACACATTTTCTCACTGTGTGCCTCAGGTCTGACTGAGTAGAAAGTCGAGTGTGGCAAGCTTTTCATTTACATATCTTTATTCTTTCATGGAAGTTTCATCGTTTCAACGTTGTAGAGTTCTTTCTAGAGATTTCTTAGTTTCTGAAGGTTAACTAACCTATACGCAGTGGCATCAGTGGAAGGAATGTGAAAATTTACATTAATAGCAATGTGCATGCAAGAAAGCACTGTGAACGTGTTTAAAGCTACGTTGTGAAATTTCCCCTAAAGTGTCGTCAGAATTTCTGTTTCCATAAACAATGCGAATCAACATTGTTGGTTTCTTGATCACGATATCTCATTCAGGAGTAAAAGCACTGCAATAACTTACTTGTTTCCATAGAAGCTGAAAATTCTTTCAATGTAGGAATTACTAGCCATCCCGTTTTCAAACATTTTATAATTTTTGCCCATACATTAACAAAAGAGTAATAAACAATCAAAACAGTGTATATATGTAGTTTTTGGGCTACCCTTGTACGAAGCATCCAAATGCAGTACTGGTCTTATATACGATTTTATTCGTGTTCAAGATCATTAGCTTCAGGAATTTTAAGCACGTGTTCGGTGCTCTGGAACGTGTATTTCGAAATCTTGAAGCTGAAAATTTGGTATTCTAATCAAGTCGCGCTGAGGACACGTGTGACGTTATCGGTGATTGCCCGCATCACCCACGTACGGTTTGATCATGGGCCCGAGTACTGATGCTGACCCGAGTTCAAATGCCGAGTACAAATGCTGACCCGAGTTCAAAAGCCGAGTACGGATGCTGACCCGAGTTCAAATGCCGAGTACGGATGCTGACCCGAGTTCAAAAGCCGAGTACAAATGCTGACCCGAGTTCAAATGCCGAGTACAAATGCTGAATAATATTTAGTTGATCATACTGTGAAGTTTGTTATGAAGGCAGCACGGACTGCGTTTTAAATTGTTAAATGTGTTCCCTCCCCAAGTTTGAGAGCAAGAACTACTGCCACCGGATATTGTCGGACTTTGAATGCAAGCGTTAAAATCTGCTTGTCTGAACGCACACTCCATCTGCCAGAATGTCCGGCGCGAAAGTGCGCGATAGCCTCAAGCACATGATTCACGTCAACGGATAATAATCTCCTCCTCTAATTAGTTGGCTAATGTTCAGTTGAACATATGTACGCCGCTAGCTCATTAACGCGAGTACATCTTTCACCAACGTATGGAGGCAGCGGTCGGCGTTGAGTGCTAGTTTCAGATTATTGGCTTGGGTACATCTTAAAATTGTTTTTTTTAACGTTTTGTACTGCATGTTAGTCAGACATCTGTTATTATCATTGTGAAAGCTCGTAAATAAACTTTTCCAGTGGAAAATAATTGAGTGAAGAGGTAAAAATTTGTTAAAATCCTGTTCTTAACCCATCGATGAGACTGATATGTATCTACTTAGACGTGAATTTGATGATTTGAGCCATAGCCGATTATTTCATTGCCTCAGTACTCTAGGATCTACAGTGATGGCATTAGTGAGTCAGAAGTAAAAATAGAGAAGATGAAATTTCCACTGTGATAGTTTCTGTCGTCGACACTGGGCCTGGGTTGAACCTTCGGACGGAGCAATTCAAGACCATGCATCTCAGGAGGCCTAAGGCGAAATACGCATGCTCTAGCGCACAATTCTTCATACTTCCATTAAAATTGCAGCCTTTGAAATTCATGATTTTAAAAAAATCTTCCTGCTGTACGATGTGTTAGGACGGGGGCTCGAAGGAAGAAAGTTTTCCGTGATTTCGTCTGGTACTTGCACCTTTTCCATTACCGGCTGCGGCAGTAGCAAGGAAATAAAGCGCAGTTGTTGACCACTACGACAAAGATGCACGTGCAGTAATGGCCGACTTTATTTTGAGCACACCTATACGGGAACTCAAAAGCAGCCGTAAAAGTTCTTGCCTTTTTTGGGCTTGGTAATTAACTTAAAACGGTAAGAAATTTTGTGGGCATAGTTCTCGATATTTACTGACTTAGTAGTAAATATGTAGTGTTATAGTAGTCGTGCATTAAGGATATGCTTAGAACTTCTTTCTTTCATTGATCATTTTGGTAGTTTAAAGATATGATTTTCAACAATAGAGGATTATTTTTTTAAATTTGGTACTGTCTAATTTTGGATGACGCACTGGAATATGAGCTCAATTTCATCTTTATTTATTAAACTTTTGTGTTTTACATTCACTTCAATACACACTTTCATAAGGATGCCGCTAGTGCTTCGTGACAAGTAAAATGTAGCCTTATTGCATGTATGTGTATGACTGCAGGTAGTTTACGGAACAGACCTAAACGCAACCTTATTGGTAAAATATTTTATATGTACGTAGCGCGTAAGTAGACGATTGTTAAAAATAATTTCGGTGCCCTGTGGAGGTCAATTTTGAGCATTTGTTTTTGCAGCACCTGTGAAGCTTATCAACATATATAACTGTAGGTGTGCACTATTATAGTGCAATGAGAATGGGTGCTTCTATAGTGCTATGAGGATGGGTGCTTCTATAGTGCAATGAGGATGGGTGCTATAGTACTATAGTGCAATGAGGATGGGTGCTTCTA
>VOMN01056408.1:0-45665 GCA_014899125.1 Orchestia grillus
AGTGAGTGCGACGCTTAGTTGGCAAAACTAATTGGTTGAAAACCGTTGCTATCCTGCTTTGTAGAATGTGGTGTGTCTATTCAAGAGGCCGTAATGTCGCATTATTAATGGATCCGTTTTCAGTATCAGTTACCAAAGAGAGATTCATTTCCATCAGATAATAGAAACAGTTGACTCAGAATCAAACTTCAGTTGCCAGGAGAGGAAGGCTGAATATAACGAAAACATTATTTGCACTCTAGTTGAAAATTTAGAACGAAATAGGTAGTCTTTGCCGTGAGACTATTTATCATATTTTTCTTTAAAATATCGATGGCAAATTTAGCTCCACACTGACAATAATTCGCTACCAGTAGATGTACGTAGCTGAATTGTGGCGAGGGGATAACTATCTGGTTCGTAGATATTGTTCTTTTCTATTAATATGATTTTGAGGGTTCTGCAAGTTTTAAATTTCTGAGGTTCATCAGATCTGAGATCTAGCCCGAAGGTAATTCGGTGATCCTGAAGCTCAGAGGCTTTAAACAATCCTCAATGAAACTAAGTACATGCTCGTACTCGAATATTTTTGCTGTACTACGCCAGTGACTTCCGCCCGCAAGACTGCTGCAATTGCCCTCCAGCTTTTCAATTGTGATTTTGTATTTTTTCTCTGAAGAATGCTTTCATTTGGGGCCCTTGAAAAAATATCTTCTACTTTTGTAGTTGGTTTCAGTGGCTAGGAAAATGGAGTATTTTTTTCTACTTTAAACTAGCACCAGTTTCAGTGTTTTTCGATTTTCATTTTTCCTATGAAAGAACTTTACAATTTAACAGTAAACAAACCAGAGAACTTTATTGAGGATTTTTATGCTTCCTTAGAACGCCGAAGCCCGACTAGATCGTGAACAGAGGATATGAAAGTTTGATACATTTCTTTCTTTAAAGGAGGAACTTTTCAGATGTGTTAATTCACTTTTAAAATCCCATTCGAATGGTAGAATAAATCACAATGATAGACGAACCACCTTTGTACAGACGCAGGCTCGTATTATAGTTTGCTGAAAAATTAGCAGCCTTCGGCAATATTAAATAAAGCTCGATTGATGAAATGTAATATTGAAGTCTGCACCTGCACTGTCAATTTCAGTGTACTTCGGTTTTCACAATTTCTGGTTATCGTTTCGAATTGAAGAAGTAAGTTGAGATTAAAATTACACTCATCATTAAGTTGGCATTGAAATGCCTTGAATTAGCCCTATACGATAGGAATAAGGAAAAGTTACGTCTATATGTAGATGGTTAATTAAAAAGTAAAAACGCGAAGCTGGCATCAGGTTATATAACTCAGAAGAGAATAGTTTTAAGAACTACGGCGTCCACTCAAGATAAATAGGCCTCAATGTTAATTTGCATGCAATTCTTTGAACTCTGTGGAGCCCTATTATAAGTTAAAGAGTTGATAAGCTGGGAGGTAAAGAGCGGGCCACGCATTGAAGACAAGTTGGGGACAAGATTGTCCAGTTTAGAGTGAAGCAAACACAAAACTCTCAATATAAAATTATGATTCTAATTTTAATGTACTCATGACGGGCATTTTATAATTAAGACTCGTTTTAAGCTTATGATTCTTCTTCTCATACATATTGTAGCAAACTCTTAAAATTGTTCTTCTTTTGTGCTACATTCCCGTTTCCTGCTAATTTTCAGGAGGACATACTGCCTCTGACCATCTGGTCACTGCTCGGTAGCGTGCGGAGGAGAACTCTCAATGTGCGAGTGTTCGTCTCATTCCCCGACCCTCATTAGGACCAGAGCACACCTGTGACGCTCGGAATCGATTTACAATCCAAGGACATCGTAAAATGATTTGAGTTTAAAATCAAGGAACGAAATTGGTAATTAATTGCAGTCCTCATTTATTTATCATCCATGAAAAATAAGCCCAAAAAAGCATCCGCGAAAATTGCAACATTTTTCTTGCGTATTTCTGGGAAAGCTGGTGAAATTCTACTTTCGTCGGAAGCATGTTCATACTGTATAAATCAGAATTTACTACTGATGAACGTGGCTGCTTACTCGTTTCAAACAAACATGACTTTTTTTAAATACATATTTATGCTCATCAACTAATATCCGATATAAACATATAAGACCTACTGCTCATCTTCTACAATACCCTTGTAATCTCGCTCACTGCACGTCTGATAGGCAGTAGGGTTAGGATAGTAGAGTTTGCCTATCGTCTTTTATGGGGACTGGTTACCCCACGGGCGCTCTTTTAGGTTACCTCAGCTGTGGGTATGTCTTTAGGACTTCAATCTTTTGTAAAAAATTTGCTTCTTTCAATTTTCACACCTTCTTCGGTATCTTTCTTTGTGTTTTCTTCCCCTTCACTTTTAACTTCTTGTGTCTATTCGAGAGGGATACTGTGTGGGAACACACCTTAATTGTGTATAGATTCCCCGTTTTCTAAATACATAATTCACAGTAAAAAGTCATTTTTTTGAACGCAACATAGTCTGAGTCACGAGAGTGCTGTAATCTATAGCACTTCCACTGCTGCTTTTGTACCTTTTGCTATAGCAGCAGTTCCGGGGCTCCAGTGAGCTCCAGGAACGTTCATTTTATGATAGTGCCAGAAGCGCCTATGTGATAGAAAATGTCGTTGATCAAGTACAGGGGCGTTAGGCGAGTCTGGCCTTAGAACTTGGAGTTCATTTCTTTGCTCAAACTTTTCTATAATTGTTGAGCATTCTAACCGAAGGGTAAGCGCTAGAGAATACCGTTCCACTTTAAACGAGCCTTTCATAACAATTAAGGAAAGTTGTTCGGTAAATTTAATCAATTTTCAATCCCAATGTCGGCCATTTAGATGGAAATTGTGAATAATATAGTTCCCTCTGGTATGACTCGGAGCACACACTTTTCTTCAACTTCCTATCATCTTTTCATAGTTATCCTAGATCTGCGTACTGAATTCGAATAGAATATAGGATTGAAAGTTGGTTGACTGAAACCCTTATGCGCATTATATAGCACAAGGTATCACAAAAAAGTGTCACCACTATATGATTGCTCAGGAAGTATTTATTGAATATTGCCCAACTAAATACGTACAAACAATCCTAAGTCTAAGCAACAGTCATATAGGTCAATGTTGTTCTTGCAAACATTGAAAACGTATTATATGATCTCACAGAAACAATGAATGACTGAGATACGGTAACACTCATTTTACGTCCCCCTGTGTATATGTTAAGCTCCAACGACGTATTTTTCCGCAAGGGTAGCCGATTGAAGGCCATTCTGACTCCCTCACTCTCACATTATCACATAGCGCTCAGGAACAGAGGAGCTCTTCGTGTTATCTATCATCACTTTAATTAACCAGCGTGTACCTAATACTGACCATTTTAGGTCGACAGAATAACGCGTTCGGCTAGAGTAGAATGGCTAAATGGAAACACATCCATCCGTAATTATTGTCAAACCTTCTCGGTACACTGATATATATAAATATATCACAAAAAAATATCCTAGCATATGTATATCGGCCTCCTTACATTTAAGAGCATCAGTGCTTTTTGAGCATACGCCAGTCTCCGCTGACTTCTTCCTTACCTTCAAAATACACTAAATCATTCTTAAACTTGCTCACTCATTCTTGCTCGGATTCAATATTCTTTTTACAGAAATATTTCTTAGTATTTTTAGAAACAATCAAGAAACTGTCCTGCGCTGCAAACAGAGTTATTTCGCTCCAATTCCAATGTACTAAGCTCAAAACTGTTCGAATGACGCGTTTTTGCGCATCCTCAAACGAATCTTACCAAACTCGGTTACCTTTAACTCTCCCGTTTGTGTCCTGGCTCTGCAGGCCTCTTTCCTGCACCAGCAGCTTGGCCAGCTCCTGAGGGAAGCTCAAGGCACAATAGTTCTGCTGTACGCTATCGTCTGCGGAAAATGTCCTGCACTAAGCGATAACACGTTGTTGAACTCAGCCACTTATTTTGCTTCCGTCATTATATTGAAAGTACTCTACAGTACTTAAAGCTTTGCATATCTTTTATCATCCGTTTTTTAGCATGAATTTGACATATTATGCACGTTTCTGAATAG
Organism: Orchestia grillus; assembly: GCA_014899125.1. Lineage (NCBI taxonomy): Eukaryota > Metazoa > Arthropoda > Malacostraca > Amphipoda > Talitridae > Orchestia > Orchestia grillus. Next base: position 4,102 of record VOMN01056408.1, read on the forward strand.
AGTTTTGCTACTATCACTTGATAGTTTTGTTTTCTATGTTAATAGAGTGCATAATATTTCCGTCCCTATATCCCTGTGCAAATTTGACCCCCACTATTCTCCGTTTGAGCTTTCGTTGCGTCCTTTCCACAGAATTGTAATATCATGCAGCTGCATTTCACGTGACCATTCACTTATCTCGTTCTAAAACTACAAAACAAACTTTAATTTTCGCCATGAAAAATATTCATACTTTAAAAATACTTTCACAAACTGCACAGACTTAGAATGTGCAATAAATAACACTTTTGTTAACTTGACAATTTATCTCATTGTCATATTGAATTCATTTTTTTTCCGTGCGTAAAATGCTCATTTCCGCTTCCCTGTTTTAACTGTAATTACAGCTGGTCTGTACAACCATTTTCAGATGTAAATCTGTACTGATTCTTTGCTATTCTGATTCAGAAAATTTTTCATGAGCATATGTCAATAGTTATTCTACTTATTCCACTTATTTTCTAATTATTTGAAGAAAAAATAGCTCTTACCATCATTCTTACTTAATTCTTCCCCGATTATAGGAAAATATACCCGATTACTTTACCATCATACATTTTACCCTCGTATGAAGTTTTTTCAGGACAATTCTAAGCCAACCCGAAGATCGTTATAATTCAAGATCCTTAATAAATGAAAGCTCTTTTGTCACCTGCAGTAATTCACACATGTGTTCCGAGCATTGCTAATTCATAAAGGTCTCAAACCGTATCAGAACTCTGAAACACCTGGGGCTAACATTTGCCATTTATGAATTAGGGCGCTTTACCATCCATATGTCATTGCTGCTCGAACTTGTATGCAACTTCTACTCAATAATATGCTTTGTAATCATGTCATTGTTGTCCCTCGGAATGGCTCCTGACACTCTTACAGTTTTGTCACATCATTCGTTCCCTTATCTTCAAAATCCTTCTCGAGGACATTTTAATTCAAGATTTAGTTCAGGGCTTAATAGTTTTTCAATGTTTATTAATTTCGTATTTCAAGATCATAATTTTAAATTATTAGCCATGCTTTCTCTTTCGCATGCCTGAACGTTCTAAAACTAGATGCCAATCTATTAGAAATCAGCTAACAAATTCTTTGGCCCTGCTATACATCCTCCACTTATTCTCATACTTTTGCTTCTGATCGTCTGTTCAACTCGAGCTCAAAACCTGTATGAGCTATAGAATGAGGAAGCATAATCAACAAGGAAATCCTTCAGCACTGAAACTACAAAGTTCTACATCAAATTTTGTTCCAAAAATGAGATCGATTTCAAAAAAATTCGATTGAATTGCAGTTAAAACACAGTTGGCCAGCACAAACCGTCATTTTTTGTCGTTCATGTATACATGTAGTAAGCTTCGATGCAACTCTAAGTGTGGTTGTTCACCGATGCGTCAAAAGTTTATTAATCTGAGATCAATAGATTATTATAAAAGTCACTTTTTGCTCATTTTAATTATCTTCATTTCTCTATTTTTTAGCAGGTTTTTGAAAGTGCAGTTCTTCTTCCAATGGCTATTCGAGCTGCATCCGTAATCTCTTAATTAGCTCTGTTGTAAAGATCTTCTCGATGAGATATTCTAAGCTATTGGTGAAGGTCATCAGTCTGCAGTAGGTGAGAGCAAGGATTATAATTGTAAAATATGTTTAACCTGCTGTCGTTTGTTCAGCAGGTCATACTTGAGTAGCAATTTTTGGTCACGTTTCATTTGAAAGCGAAGTGCATGTGCAAAAATTTGACAATTCTTGCGCGCACAGATAGTGCTCTTCAATGAAGTCAGTTCTATGTTCCATTGTATTATTTGAATCGCATATTTAGCACACTTTAGAATTACTATACTCCTAATAACTTTGACAGGGTAAATTAATTTTATTCACATTTTTCATTCGTATCATTGAAGAATCGTTGGAAAAATATTCAAACAACTCTCAGTATAGAGTTGCATGAATGTACGAGAGGACGTCAACATTTACAACTTTCAACCTTGTGTCACGAGGAAACGCAACGCAAGTTTTCTTCAAGCTACTGCCAAAACTCAGCTTTGGAGATTTTCCAGGACTCTGTAATTGTGAGAGCTTCAACAATATTTGTGCACTCATAAACACGGTGATAAAGGCCTAGCTCTCTTTGTAGAGGAGGCGGGGAAAACAGGACCACGACTCCATAACTTCCCTCACGACAAGGACAGACTTTTCTCTCGGTTCCTCATGAATATGAAACGCGACTGGATCAGCTCTTCACGTTGCCATCCTTTAATGATGCTAATGCGGGCCTCTCCTTCCGTCGACATGCCTGATCAATTGATGACGGACCTCAGAGGGGGCTGAATTTGACGATTTCATGACAAATTCGCACCAATCGACGCTGCTTCTAAAATTATGAACTCTTTTCAACTCTGGCAGTTCTCTGGCTCCCGCGTGAAACCTGCTAATTGGATGAGAAAGCTCGAGACGAAATTACAGAGTTTTTAAATAATTAACTCATGACATAAACCTCAAAAAATGTTCAATTGAAGTAATATTCTTTCTTTCGTGTCTAAAATATTCCAGAGCCTGTGCCATTATAAAATTGCAATAGCATCTAAAATCTTTGTTAATTGCATTTAAATATTGGCTGTTGCTTCGTATTTTGTTCCAACAAATCTTTTTAGAAATATCAAGAATAGATGTCTTTTGCGGACGGTTTGGAAATTTTCTATGTTGAATAGTAATTGTTTCTCAAATTATCTCTAGAAAATATCGCGTCCGTTATTTATTACATTGGAACGAAATAGAATGTATGTTTTTTCTAATATGCAATTGAAATGAAGGTAAATTTAAAATTTAGTTCAGATTGTTGTTAATGTCTGGGATTTCGAGCCGCTTAGTGAACGTAAGGTAACTCTCTATAATGAAATTTATCCTTATATGATCTTTTTGATTAACTTAGATTTGCTATGTTTTGCTTCGGTTCAAACGGGAATGAAAAACGGAAGAGTGGGGAAGTTCAGAATTTATACTTTGTTCACCCCCAAATCTTTCCCGGCCTGTACCGGTAAGGATTGTATATTTTATTCCTTTGTTAACTGTTTCATGTTGTCTTCTGGAGGTTGACGTCAAGTAGCAGCCCCAAGAAAATGAACAAAAATTAAGAACTCTATGTCTTTAAAATTTTAACTTTAGGAACCCTAAATTTTGATACACAGTAGCTATTCTCATATTTAGATACATGTCGAATTTCTAATTGGTTTTGAAGGTTATAAAATAGGTAGGTTTGAATGAATTTCAAATTTCAATTTTCAACAGCCAAAAATAAAGGACAGCAACGAAATTTCCGATTGGAACATAGTGACGACAAGTAATCAATATGAATTCAAGAATATTTAGTGAATGGATCTTCATTTTCAACTATTGCAGCACATCTTCGGCTACAAGAACGAACAAGCTTTAAACAGTCTTCATCACTGATTTTGACCAATTCTTCCTGAAGTTTAATCCACAATCATCCGTGTTAACGAAGTTTCCTGCCATCACTTTCACTCGTATGCCCTCCAAAGACTTTCAGTCGAATTCAAGTGAGGACTTTGCGCCGGACAATTGACGGTATAAAAATCTTGATGGCCGATATAACTCCTGACTTCCTTTGCCTTGTCACTCCCTGAATTTTGTATTATCTGTACAATATGATCTTGAACGATGTTTTTACACGTGGTAGTGTTCATACGAGTTTCTCAGCGAACGAGAGGCGTTGTACCTCAGCTTAGAAACCGTCCTAATAACTTAACGCTTCCACCTTCACACTCGAGACTTTTTAGCGCACCTTCTACTTAATCTTTCACTTCCTCTTTTCGTATCATTGCTATTATCAGCATTTCCAACTAAGTTGAACTTGCTTTCGTTTCTGAAATATGCTTTAGACTAATTTTCATGAGACCTAATGACATCTTTGATTGCGAAAGATAATCTCTTCCTTTTTCCAAACTAATCAGGGATCTGTGGGGGGGCTCGTAAGAACTAACTTATCTCTCGCAACCATTTAAAAATAGTTTTTTTTGCCACATTCGCACTGGCGGTGTCTTTATTTCTTCTTGGAATTCTAACTGTCTCAAAACGGTCCTCCATGCGATGCATTGTATGATTCGGTTTTCTCATGAACGAGTTTGTTGGGGTCTGCTGGTTTTATAATGCATCCAGTTTTGTTACAGCATTTTACAGCTCTGTTAACGATACTCTCGGTACGTTTAACTTATTCTGCAATCTCCCGAAAACTGTACTTTTGCTTGTGCGATTCAACAACGGTTTTTCTGACACACGGACCAACTTTTTGACGCTTAGTTATGGGCGACGGATGATGCAATGTTGACAAATAGGTAACTAGGTCTTATTCTTCACACTGATATTCAGAAGATAGTGTCTAGGGCACTGATAATTTTTTTTTGCAATCTGCCCCTTAGTTTAGGCTAATCGAAATTGAAAAATAAAATTCATACTAGCGTGACTTCTTTATTATCTTCCGACCAAATTGGAGATTTGTTATGTTATTAAGCACGATAATGACTATTTTGGATTAAAATTTCAAGTTTGTACACTTGATACTCTTAAGATACAAAGCTGTTAATTTTTGTCCCTTACCTTTGTCCGCTACTGTATCTACCGTTTCCGCTTTTTAGCAATGCGTTGTTTTCGATGGTGATGTCATTAAGGAGACTATAAAAACTACACCACCAACTTCCAAGTGTAGGGCTAAATTAGAATGATTATAGAATCCTGTTGTAGGAAATACCATTACAGCAGCCGGCTCCAGCAGCTCAGCGTAGTCGTCCAGCATCACAGGATTCTCTGACTCTGCCGGGGAAAATAATTCATCAAGAACACAACGAATTAACAACAGTTAACAATTCAAGGCAATGAAATTTTTTTTTATTACTGTGTTTGAAGAAACTGTGTTTTCATTGCCATAAATAATCCCATGCAGATGGAAAAATTAAAGAAGCCATATTCTTTGTTAATGTGTTGTTTCATCCATACCCCTCATGAATTTTAAATTCTTCATACATTGATGGCATTCATTGATACATTTGATGCATTGTATGATGCGTGACGGTAATGAGTCTGCTGTATAGTTCTCTACGCTCACATGATTGGGTACGTAGATGTTTCACTGGTGTAGACGATTGTGTCCATGAGACTAATTTCACATCACATGATTGGTCAATAATTTTTACGGGAGAAAATGTAACGTAACATAGATGAAGAACGTAATAAGTTTTACGATGAAGAATTTCATACGCTGGTGTCAACTGCGTGCTATTTTGAACAGTTAATTACTCAGAAGTGAATGTTTAATGAAATTGTATTATTTGTATACAAGTATAAATTTTGAAAATGTGTATAGTTCAGTCATTTAGAATCTGCGTTGGAGTTTATGTTCCCACGTGCCTGATGAGGAATAATAAAGTCAACTGTCCAGGAAAGAAGTTCGCTGCTTTATTCACTGGCAGATTCGTTGTTCTTCGTTGAAGAAACCGAAATTGGCATGTTTAAATTTAAAAGGAAAATGAAAGAAAGTCCATAACTTAAAATATTTCATTGACACTGAGATATTACTCTCTTAGGTTATAGGAATCTTACCGATGATGGCGGAAGATCACAACAGACGTTACCAGATCAGGGCTTCTGTTCGTACACCTGATACCCGGAAATGAATCCAGTGCTCTTTGTCATCAATAAATTCCTTGTGTTCGACTTGAGAATCGAAAACACATGTACAAGAATTTGAAGTTCAATGCGTGGCTGTCACATTATGATTTAATACTAGTTTTACTTAATTATTTATAACTAAACTTTCTAACAGCTCCGTTTTCCCCTATAAATATAGTAGAGCTATCACTCCTATGTGATATATTGATTAATATTAAATTATATGTGCATAAACTAAAATTTCCGCGAATTTAAAATAAAAAAATTCATACCGAAAATTCTACTGTACGAATAATAAAAGCACAACTCACTTCATTTATTTGTGGTTATCATCACACTGAGATCTTTCAAAGTAATTTGGAAAGCAGTCATTCTGCTCAATTCGACCTTGGACCCTATATTGGTCATGCATAGAATCATCAACCGTTGAGCTGGCTTGGTTGGTATTCTGTACAGCACCGTGATCTAATGTACTCTGTACCCTATCATTGCAGGTCCAGAGGTAAGGAAAACTGGACCAAGAATGTGAATTGAACCTGATCAATAAATGTGCAAAGAAACTCCCACAATGCTGTAAAACGTGTCGACATCATACAAGTCACAATGGATTTTGTAAGAAGTATTATCAATCCACGGTGGTCGTGAAAGATTTATACTAACGACTGGCAATTCTGACTACTTCTGGAGTATTTGAGTCGTCGTGCACGAGTTATCTGAGCATGTAAGCGTCAGTTTTGGTTTAGTCCATTCGAGGTTGGCAAACGACCTCATCCGAGTCGCGGTCAAAGTTCCTGTTATTCGGCACTCAGATATCATGCATTATATTTCACGAAGCTCAAAATTAGACAAATCATAGAAATCAGAAGATCCTTTTTCTCCACAGACACTTTCTTTCCACTCAAAAATCATAGTCCTATATGATGGTCATACGTTTTCTATACACAAGGAATTGAAGGGAGCGTGACGAAGCTCAACCGTTGTTTCTACGAGAGAAGCAGCTTTGAGTCATGCTTTCAGCAGTGTATATAGGAGTGGTAGTAGTAAAGGCTGCAGCGCTTCAGTGACTCGACTATCTCGCGCCGAAAGAGAAAAGACCATTTTGCATGGGGTGTAGAGAACCGGGAATTCATGCACAAGCAAGATGGGTTTCCACGTATAGGATTCCTTGGGCATTGAAGCAGCAAGTTCAGAATGAAAATATAAAATACACAAACAAGAAATAGGAGAAAAGGTGTGAAAATTCCCAAAGTGGGCACGAAAGACAGAAGTCCCGTTTTATAGCTGTGCTATAAGAGAACAGTTAAGGCAGTAGAAACAATGTACGGGGGTTATTTATAACATAGTTATAATTCATAGCTATTTCGTCCCAGTTCATTCTTTTGTAATTATACAATTATNTAATAAACTTTATTATTATTATTATTATTATTATTATTATGTGATACAAGAAAACATTTTTGAAGAACATGATAAATATCATAAATTTCTTCAGTGCACTTTATGTACCTATTTACATCATTAGTCTGCATACCACATGGTCACTCAGTGATTACCTGATGGTACAAATGAAAGCGTTTGCACACAGTAATATGTGTGTGGCTAAAGTTTTAGCGAAAAATACCTCCAGCGTTTGTGTCACATGAACACATTGATGCTATGGAGAGAAGTCCTCGGTGGTATTTTAATTCTACTATGGTGAATGTTGGTGTACCAAATGAAAGAAAGTGATGCACGTTTTCGAAATAAGCTACACATGTGTCGTAAGCTTGTTTACATGTATTAATTAAATTGTGATATATATTGCATGAAAGCATATCGAAGAATTTGTCTGCTTGCAGATTTACAGGGCGCTGCTAGGAGTCTACATGTTCTGCTCGACATTTTCCCAGGCTCGCACCGATTTTATCAACGCGAATTTTAAAAACTAGAATGAAAATGAACACGTTCTCTGCGAATTAGGCCACGGATGTACCAAAGAAGCAATTCATTCTACTGTTGGGTAATGGTTCGCTTGTAAATCAACAGTAATATTACGATTGCTTCTGAAGAAAACTCTCATTATTAAAATAATTAAGCCCATTAACCCAAGTAAAGAGAAGAAGTGAACAAGAAGGAAGCATGTCTAATTTCAAAACACGAAGTCTCACCGAACTCAAACCTATCCTGAATCTGGAATAACCCAACCCTGGAGTGGCCTAACGCAGGGAACGTGTTGAAGACTAATTTCTGTACGTGTCTCTGTACTTCATACACGAACGCAATAAAATAATAGATTCAGCAGTACAGTGTGATCCACGGGAATGGTCCACTCTAATACTGCTAAAATTGTTATCACATTGAATACTATGAGGTATTTTCTATCGATGTTCATCTATTGAAGTCGTTAGATGGTTTGTCTCAATGTTAGCGATAAATATTGAAAGGCACTGCTTTTTTGCCTAAAATTTACTGTTTTTACTGATCCACGATATTAGTTCAACAAGACTTATAATATGAATTTGTAGTGCTGAAAAGAATAAGAACATCTCATCTAAACTTCAACGTTTTTGTGCACACAAATCTTTTGGAATTAAAATTGAAATAGAACAAATATTACAAAACGTAAAGGCAATTTGTACAATAATATAGTTCACATTTTTTGACCTCAAAAATACAATTGTTTGTTGAATCAGTCAGTTTCTTTATTGCCGCAGCTGTTACAGTATTCAATTCAACTTTTACGGCATTCTATAACTTGTTTGTAAGTATACTGCCGGCCATCATCATAAATCTTTTGTTTTACGATGGATCCCATAATTTCGATTGGGCTCAAATCTGGTCTATTCGGAAGCCACACTATCAAATTGTTGTCCTTGATTCCCAAAGAGAACAGATATTGATTGCTTAGCGGTTTTCGCAAAATGTGAAGGCGCGTTGTCTTGCACGAATATTTTCTCTTTTCGAAGTGGTAAAGGTTGGTCTTCAAGCCAAGGTAGAAGACCTTTACTTAGAAGTTGACTGTAAAAAGTCGAATTAACTGTAACACAATTGGAAACTATTACGGGCCCGATAAGATGGTCGTCTATTATTCTAGCAATCAACATTACACCACCCTCGCCTTGATGGCGCAGAAAACGGGGGTGTAACTTGGCACCATAGTTCCTTGATGGCGCAGAAAACGGTGGTGTAACTCGGCGCCATAGTTCCCCAGCCTTTGGATCATCCATTCAACAGGTCTATCCAAAGAAGTTCTCGATCGTCTCACCTGTGAATAGTACATACTTCATATCTTGCTTCATTTGAGCCTTGCCCCATTGGAGTTTAAACATAATGTGCCTTGACGTCATTGAGCTTTTTTAGAGATAAGACCATTGCCATTGAACCAAGAACTCGGTACGAATAGATTTTGACATATTTTCGATACCAGTATTTGCAAATATGCTTTAACTCCTATATCCAGGATGTTTCACAAGTTACCTCTTCGTTTTTTTCAGAATTCTAGTCATCAAAGGCTTCAGTTTGCCTTTAAGGGTGCTGCTTCGTAGGTAAAGGATCCTTCAAAAACCTTTGAACTATCTTAACATGGCGACCTAAAACAATAACAATTGCAACCGATGATATTTTGGTAGTTTTCTTGATGATTGTCGCCTTTTCCGCTTTTGTAAAGCCTTTAGCACGGCTCATAAAGATATTGAGCTCAGCAGACAGTTGAAGTGGTTCACCTAAACTGCATTAAAAGTTATATCAAGAATCATTTTCCCTATGAAATCAAACATGAAATGTAGACAAATATTTCCATATGCTTTATGCATTTATTCGATTAGTCTAAAATATTTGTCACCAAAAAAGAGCGTTTCATTAAAAAAAATAAAAAATTACTAGGACTGCTGCCGAGTGTCACACTGAATGCAACAGTGTTATACACCTTTAAAATACGCCTATAATACATTATATAATATAACCTATTATTTAATATAATATAGTGATATAATTCGTCTTATAACATTTCCTTACAATACACCTTCCCAACAATACTTATTAGTCCCTAAGGTCACGTTTCAGGTACAAATTTTCAAATTTAAACTATTTCTGTTAAGATGGGAACAATTGACACTATGGTAGTTAAACGTAAATTCTTCATTGGATAAACTTTTAAAATTTGTTGTTAGAATTCTTCCCACAATGAAAACATATGTACTCATGCATGTCAATAGATTATCGATAACCATGTCAAAAACGCCAATATTACAAAATATGTTTCCAAAACCCGTTTTCCCATGCATTTTATAAGTTTTTTCATCAGTATTTCTACAAAAATTCTTCGAATTGTTTTTAATTTTGTAAGACATGAACCAGCTCAAATCGTCTGAAACTTCGTCACAAAATCTTTCATGATTAACTTCAAGAAAGGTATACGTATGAAATCTTATCACACACAGGAGGCCGAAAGAATTTTCCACAGATTATCGGCCAACTTCAAAGAGGCAAATTTCTAGCGCTGGCTCAATGTCTCGTCCACAAACATGGAGGGACGAGAGGCTGCGGCATCTACAAAACATTTCCGATCGGAGGGCGGGGGACGAAGGTAAATCCTGGATAAGAAGGGCGCTCGCATGGGGGAGAGTCGCCCCATAAGGCGGAGTATGAGACCCCTCCTCTTCACCTCATTGGCTGGAAGGTAACAATATACTTGCGAGAGATTGGACTGCTGATTAGACACTAGCTTACCGCATTCGAGCCGAGGAAATTGTTACCTAAACCTTCACTCCTTTAGAAGCACGTAACAAACATTTTGTGACCATCATCAGGATCCCTCCTGCCTTTTAATTGAGATTAGTGGCCACCATCAGGAGGATAAGCAAAGAAGCGACGAGAATATCTCCAAGTTGGTACAATTTTTTCTTGATTCGAACTGGTTGTCCTCAGGCCGACTGACACCTTGTTATTCTGGACTTGTCTTTTACATTCCTCTGGAGAATAGTTTGTTAAGGTGGGCGTGCTGAGTGTGTTTTAGGGAGTATACATATTTCTATCTGGGTGGTTGAGATGGCTTGCGAGAGTTGGAGTTGCTTGCTCGGTGGCATTAGTATCGGCTAAGGTGGAATCGAACATCTCTGTGGTGGTATCTGCAGCGACGCTGGACTGAGCATTGACTATAATATATCACTCCAAATGGCCGGTGTCGGCACCACCACCGCTGCTATTGCAACATTGCAATGCCACTCTAACTCATACTAATATGAGTTTTATGCGTACGCTTACCTGGCGTCTCTGGAGACGCAGCTGCAGTAAAAACGAGATTTGGAATGTTGAGTGGCGAATAACTCTTCTCTGAAAAGATTTATCATCGCTGGCATACCCGTGGTTTCATTGTTTATTCTCCAGCTGTTCTTTTCTCTTGCTACTGCTATCTCACGGGTTAAATAACAATAAAATTAAAATTTACACATTGCGGATAATACCGAATATCGATATTAATTAGCTGCGACGTAAATATTTTTTTAACTTGCGCTGCGGCATCGGAACAATTTCACACTGTATAAAACGAAAGCAACTTCTCTGATCATACTCGTACAGCTAAATTTCCTTCGATCTGATAAACAATTAGGACAGGATTGATTCTCCTTTAACCCTAAATGTATATTCTCATGATAAACGTTATTTAGTTAATGCACGAAACTTTACTCATTTGAATGCCAATGTGAAAAAACATAGCGTCAAGTTCCATAAACGTGAATATCCAGTTCGCTTAGAAAATGCGCCACATTTTCCTAAAGTACGTATGAAACGCACATGTGGCAAAATATGAAAGCAGCATCTCTGAGGCGTATGTGTAAATAAATCATGATGGTCTTACCTAGGAAGCCTGGTACGTTGGCTGCCGACCATCCAGAGAAGCTCGCGGTTATGAAGTCCCTGGATCCATGATGTCTTCATCAGCGCACCGCCGACGCGCTTCCTCATGATGACTCAATCATCCCGGGAGGCTGGCCGCCTGAAGTCTTCTTGTTCTTGCTGGTTTGTTTTATCCCACGAATAACCCTGGCTTGTGAAAATAACATTCATCGATATTTGTACGATTTGGCGCTAATTGGTACAAGCATATGCCCAAGCAAACAAATATGTTTCTTGAAAATTAACTACTTCAAACGTCCACTTTTTGGATAACGTGTGGCATTCCAAAAATATTCTCGGGACGAAAAAATACCGTTTGTGGGTTGTAAAGCGTGTCGAGCATTTTTAGCCTGGTAACCCAACGTTATAATTCACATGAGGTTAGGTTGTTCGACGGTTCGACCTACACGTCAGAAGACTTGGTTTTGCATCACAAGTGGCCCGCGCCTCCATCCAACCAGGACCGGCCGCAGCTACGCGCCAAACAAGGCATGTGTCTTGGAGCCAGTTACCTATAATTACGTTGGAATAAATATTTGGGAGTGCGATCGTTATCAGTATTCTGGGCGCTGTAGAGAGGATGTGTGAGGTAAAAGGCTTGCCCCTGGTGAGAAGAAAACTCATATCTGGTAGGTAAAAAATATAAAAAAATATGAATAATTTGAGATAGATGTTAATGACGCATTCGAATTGATAGTTCATAATGATTATTCTCGTCCATCTTCATGCTTGAAATACACGGGCCAAATGTCTCAAAAATAATGGGCGTCAAACTCGACCGTGTAATTCTCATCTTTCATTGCGCAAGACTTCATTGAGTTAACAGCGATGTATGGCACCTCGTTACGGAGAGAATAGAGTTATGCGAGCCAAGAGGTCGTCTGTTGTCTGAAAGCATTTTACTCGTTAGCTTGTAATACGGTTCAGTCAGATGAATTTCGTCGTTTGCTTGTACTCCGGTCCAGCCAGATGAATTTCGTCGTTTGCTTGTAATCCGGTCGTCAGATGAATTTCGTCGTTTGCTTGTACTCCGGTCCAGTCAGATGAATTTCGTCGTTTGCTTGTAATCTGGTACAGTCAGATGAATTTCGTCGTTTGCTTGTAATCCGACACAGTCAGACAAATAAGTTTGATGAGCACGCGGATAAAGGATTTATGTACGAAGGAATTCTTTCAACCGAAAATAATAACCTAAATAGATGGATAGAAATTGTTCAATACATGCAAGTTTTTATAAGGCATGTAAGCATTTTTATTCATCATATTATAACTTGCTCTTAAGATTTGCATCCGAAACAAGGTTATTTCGGCATCTTACCTGCTAATTACTTTCCCTTTTGAAAGCGTGTTTGGGGTTAAAAGGTACGTACAAAAATTCGTGTCTTCCGGATGAGAAAATATCAGCGACTGACATCATGGTCTGAAACCTTTTCAACCAAATTTTACCCTAGGCACAAAGTTTCGTTCGTCTTCAGCCCACAACAGACCTTTGGTATTGCGCGCCGCCGCCTCTGTTCGTAATAATGATAGTGCAGACAGCCCGCTCTGAGATCAATTCTTGGACCTGTAAAAGTTGCCAGCAAGTACACGGAGGACTGCAGGCTCGACGTAGGGTCCGCGCCACACAGCGTGTAGTCGGGGCGGCCTGCTATGTGTGGGCATCACCAGCCGCGCCACACACCCTCGCAGCCGCTCGGCTCGCCTCACCGGCCAGCAGAGGTCAGCCGCACAAGACGCTGGAAATGTAATATTCTTTGGCTGGCGTTCTTACTTCATGGCTGCCGTCCAAGTTTTCGACTGAGAAACCACAGAATAATTTCCGGACATGATTGCATTTCGAGGAAAAATCAAGTGCGACACGAGTTATGGATGAGTTATTGATCAATTTAAAAGAAAAATAGATGAAACTTATTGGATACGTGTATTTCGGTACATTTGAAAATCATTTTGTCGAACAATTGTAGATTTTTGCATGCACGATGTGAAAAAACTTCGACGTACATTCACGTGCGTTCGATTGCAGACGAACAACTTGGAAACCTACCTTGGGACTTACGATTCATTTGAATTGTGACTTTTTTGTCTTGCAAACATGATGATAGTATTCCTCTCAAGGAGCGCGTCATTTGCCAAATTAGATTTTATTCAAGGTCTTTCCCCTTCCAAATCAGGTTGTGTAGTATATGCCTTTTTCTTCTCTGATGCAAAATTACAAATTTTGAGTAATTTTTATTTCAATTTTATGCCAATCGAATATCAAAATAACGAATAATCGTCATCGTCCGATCAATGCCACTGAATTACTTAGGAGTAAATATAAATTTTACAATATCATTTCTTTTGAAATTTGAAAGAAGGAACTAATCTTGATCATTAATTCAGCAGATTTGGTTAAGTTTATGAATATTTGAAGTAAGTATGGTTAAAACTACAAACGCTGCATAGCCAGGCAATAAATGGCTGTAGAAAACATCGATAAGTTAAATTTCTCGTTCAACTATTTAACGTTTGCATGCTTGAAGGTCGATAAGAAGAGTAATAAATTGTAGATTTATAGACATAAATAGCTCCGTATAGGGGCTAATAAGGCTTTGAAGTATAAATTTCGCACTCCTTCTGCTTATAAACCTTAATCTAGGATGATATGGATGAGTTATATTATGCTCGATCTGCATGCATCGTTTCCTTCAAAAGCGACTCATGATAGAGTGCTGAATAAATTGCCTTTCAAGATAGGAGTCTTTGAATTTAGCTACTCCCTGGCTCTACCATTCCTATCAAATAAATTTTCTAAGGCGCTCATACTGTAATAGTATCGTCTGAAATTTCATAAGATTTTTTCGTGTCGAGCCTGCAGCGTTGAACTTGTCGTATGCATGAAGAAGGCGGCAAATTCCTTTGAGCGCTGTAATCATTTATCAGCAGAGCACTTCGAGAAGCGAACTTTGGCTCCGTGTGTTCAGCTTGAAGCTTCCTCTTCGTCTGCGCTATTGAATGTTTCATCAGCCGCTATTGAGACGTCCAGCTAGTTAGATTTCTTGCATGGCAGCTACCGGGAAAGCAACAAATGCATCACTTTCCTCCGGGAATTGGTAGCACAAATGCAATCCATATATCATCTAGTTGTCTTAAATACTTCCCGGAAATGTTTCGCTCAGACCCAACGAGTCCTTATTGCTGTGGAAGAGAATACACTAATGATCTGGCGCTCTTTCCAGCCGCCATCTTGTTTGGTCAATTATTGGCCGCAAGAGGGCAGCTTCGACAGGCCAGGCGTCGGCGCGTCCAACACGCCAGCGAGACCTCTCACTTCGTTCTCACGTGGCTACACCACAACTCCCGATCTCGAGGTTTGCCTCCCAACGCGAATAACTTCTGCTTCATAGTGCACCATCTACATTTATCCCCTTTGAGACGACCTCAGAAATTCAGTTTACTTCTTCTAAAGCCTGTACTGATGGCACTCTTCCCATGGTAGAAATTTTGCTCTTATTCGGAAAACGCAAATGTTACATTTTTTTCTTGTTGGAGATTTTTTGTCAATGCATCGAACTTTAATACGGCAAATGTTCGTTGTTACTTTTTAACCTTCTAACTAACCTACTTCTAAGAAACTGTATTTTTGGATTATCTAAGATGTTTGGCTCTAAATTTAGTTATGAACGATATAAGTGGTAGTAAAATTTCTTCTTCAAAAGGCGATTCGAGCAGGTGATTTTCTTTTCTTATAATAATAAAAACTTCTTTAATGCTGGAGACCGCATCTGAGCCACTTCACTCACATGACGAAATGTTTGCTTTTTTACATTTCTGCTGACGCCCGAAGTTGTCACTAAAGGCAGGCCTCTAGTTTATCAGGCCGATGATTTGGATGGCGTGTCCAGCAAATTATTGCCTTGTATGTTGTGAAGGATGGAAACCAGACGTCACTCTGTTACACCTCCTTGATTATAGACTCCGGCATTTCTCTACTCATCCTAATAACTCGGCAGAATCACAGTTTCATTGGCGACATATCGTGGCCTAAAACTTCAGGTTCAATTGCTGTAGGCTAACGAAAATAAATTTTATTTTTAGATTTATCTAATGTATTATAAATTAATTTTTATTACGTATCCGGAATGCTTTGATTGCTCAATCTATTAATCATTCATTTAGCAATTAATAAAATTAATATGGTTTAGAAAAGTTCAGATAGGTAATATGCTATCAGGTAGAATTTCAGACTAGCTCTAACACGCATAAACTTTTTCTACGTTATTTTATCCTCAAATACATACAGTATCATGACACGCGAACGGAACTAGCGAGCGGGGACGAATTTAACAACTACTCTACGGAATCTGCTCCCACACTTTCGATATACAACTTGATCTTCTCTTCGACTTAGTTTGGATAACAAACTATTTACAGAGAGCATCTTTATGTGTTTCATATTCGCTAGATATATGATCAATGTGAGAGAAGATGAACTTTTTAACACAAATTTCCTGAAAAAAATATGTTTAGACGTTCTGCTACTGATATTTGGATATTTTTAGACGTCTTCCACGGCTGTACGCAAGTCGACCTCTCAGACGTCTTCTACGTACTGTTTAGTAAGTCGACCTCTACGTGTTCCTTGCTAGATTAGCTTTGCTACTAATGCATACAAATACAAGGTGTATTACAGAGATTAGTTGTCAAATATAATTAATTCTAAATTATATTTTTTTTACAACGTTACAACAATCAGTTTCTATTGTTATCAATATGAATATTATTTTTGTCCTCATAAAAATATTCATATCTAATTAAGTACTTCATCATCATTAATTTATAACACACTTATGTTTTCTCATTGCCATACTTGTGTTTTCTCTATGTATAGAATTAGCGAACAGAATACATGATCAGACTAAATTGAGTGTTCTCCTACACAACGATTTTTAAACCCAATGCCGAAAATTGCACAGCACGGAGTAATTAAGCCGTCTGATCTGAAGTTCCAGGTAGGTCGATAATTCAGGTATCAAGGTAAAGTGGGGCACGGCAAGCTTGGCTGTGATGCTAAATTAAAGAAATTCCGGGTCTGAGTTGGAGCCAGTGTAAGTGAAAATATCTAATTTTTCAAATTTGGGAATAATCTGAGTCAGACTTGAACACAAGGTTTATTTGAGCACATGACCGTAATATATGCATAGCTCAGAAAAATTACAATATTTCCAAAAACATTGCAAGAATACAGGTTTGAGACTTGATGTAGACGGCATGGTTGAGTAATGATGAATTTCAGCATTTATTTTTTGCTCCTAGCTATCATTTATGCTCCGAATTTCAAGTCTAGGAAGGCATTTGCCGTCGTGCGTTTAGGTACAATTTAGATGGACGTTTTAAAAGGATTTTAAAATATTTTGTCGCACAGGTCATGCTTGATACAACTGATTAATTTCTTATGATTATTTCTTTTCTAGAACAGGCTAGCAATGTGAGTTGAAGTATACTCAAATTCAATTGGTTGAGTTAGTTCAAGTGCGAAAAATATTGTTCAATAAGATTAAGGCCTGCAGAGTGTCTTTACTAGATTAGGATTAATAATACAGTATTTTTTTTTAAAACATCGTAGCAGCAAAAATAAGACAAAATATCGCAAGACTAAGCAACAAACAAATTCGTGCATGTTGTTCGATATGAACCTGGAATTAAAATTTTACGATATTTAATAAACAATGAATGAATTTTACAATGAACTGTGACAACAGTTTTCTTTATGGCTCCCTGCATGAACCGTGCCTACAGGAACGCTGAAATTGAGTTAAAGGCTAAAGCTAGGACTAAATTCAAGGCTCAGTGATATCTGTAAAATATAAAGAATAATTTCTGAAAATAAACACAAAAATTGAGTAGTATGTAGAAACATGTAAGTTATTATTTATGCGGTTTCAGTATTCATGCTTATGTTATTCGATTAATCAAGATATGATAATCCTGAAATATTCGATGCGTGCACAAATTGATTCAAAACCTGATCCGTGAATTCGTCGTTAATGGTTTAGTGGACCGACTTTGAATGGATAGTTTTTATTATGATTCATAGTGTTATGTTGACTACTCAAGATAAGGGAAATATAACGTAAACATGATTGTAAACGGGGTTATTTTCTGAGTCGGTATACATTTATATATACATGTTTTAGAAATTGGCTTGGTATTTTCATGCCTTTATATCCAAGTTGCAACGCGAGCGATGGCTTGTAACTTTCGATTAAAGTCGTTTTGCTGTACGGTATTTTTTACCTCTTTGCATTCGAAAAATAACACTATAATACGTTCGAGAGTGTCTGACCTATTTACTTTTGTCAAAATTCTTAATGCGACTTACGCAGAATAGTTTTGACTTCCCGTACCTAATCGGAGTCGGAAGAAACTAGCGAGAGCAAGCAAAGGATAGGGAAGCGTTATAGTTCAGAGCATCATGATAGAGCAGAGTTTCACACTTTACCCAAAATTTCAGTAGGTTCGTATTTCACAAAAATTTAGAAATAGCAGCAATGGAACCTGAATTCTCAGCCCTCAGCACTCGACACGGACCATCAAGGCCAGGGAGCGCTTGTGAGCTCCCGGAAGCGGTGCATTGAATTCGGCGGAACGCGTCTCCGCTGGGGACACCTAGCTATCTCCTATGAGAAGGCCTCAATTTTATATCTAAGTTAATTTCTTCTGTACAATTTTGTGAACGTATACGTCAATTTGATATTTCCTCATACGTAGTTATCATCGGCTGGAATTTTGTCCTCAATTAAGCTCTGAACCAACGTTGCTTATTTCTTTTGTAATGCTATTTTTACCTCGCCGTCAGCCCTAGGTATAACAAATTTAGACAATATTTCGCGGCATCGATAAAGAAAATTTTTTCCACATATATAATTTTAAATAACTCTACCTGAAATTTCTATATCTTTCATTCGAATTGAAGTTATTTTTTACTCTGCTAATTGCTCCTTTCACGAGGTGCAAACATCGTTTTCTTCTGTTGTTGAGTTCGGCTAGCATCGTACGCGTACTTCGATTTGTGTATTTTTTCTCGTTCCGCATTCGTTACTACGTTTTAGCATTTAACTTTCGTTTATTATCACTAAACTCGAGTTAAACCAACTGACTATCCAAATAGGGAAATTTATTTGCTAACTGAAGAGTGGTGTGATAGAGGTAAGAAATTTTTCCTTCTTTGTGTAGGCTTAGCAGTTGGTTCATGGCAGTTCTCCTACCTCCCTCTCTAGAATGGCTGATACGACGGGACATCCTAGTCAATCTTGATTGACGTCGGCAGTTTTAAAAGGCCTCTCCAGATTTACAGTCACTACTTTTAATGATCAGAAATGTCGGTCAAAAATCTTTTGGTTAGGTATAAAATAAATACATCAACTGCTGTACGATTTAACTCACATATAGGGTTTTCGCTCAAATCGTACTTCTCGAATAGATTTAAAATACAAATCTTTTAGAAAATGTAAAGCACAACAATTATTCCTGGAGAATGGCAAATTGAAAGTGATCCTCCGTTTATGTTTTGTACATTCAGAACATACTCACGCTTTGAAACACTTGAGTACTTTTAGGAAAGGAAAGATTACGCATCCATAAGAATACTAATAGATTTGTGAGCATATAGCACCCTGCCTATTCCTGGGCATTGGAGGGAATTTTTTTGAGAAGAACACTTGTTTCCCACTGTAAATGGAATTTAACTTACGAATGCTTTAATGATAAATATTGCTAAGCGAAAACCATAAAAAATATTTAAAAAAAATATCATATACTCTAAGTCTTTGTATTCATTTTGGTTGAAAATAAATCAAGCTAACTTTTAAGCAGTTATCATTTATATACATGAACGTACTGCTTAAAATATGCTCGATTTTGGTTTCATGTTGCAATGCTATATGAGTCTCGGACTGTAAATTCTGAAGTGTCTATGCCGCACTTTCTTCACTATACCTCGCATATTGCCACTTGATATTCATCGAATTGAGGTTGAATTTCAATGAGGTTGAAATATTGTTTGAAGACTAAGATCGGAAGAAATAATAAGTTGTACAAAACAATCACAAACTTCCCACGTTTAAGATATTAGTAATTTATAAAGGATGACAAAAAACTGTTAGGTGAGAAGAGTGTTAATACTAAGCATGCACTTTCTTTCACGAAGCAAAGCGAATTCTTTATTTACATTTGATAAACTCTTTTCTTCGTCTGATGTCCCTTCGCTTCAAATGCAGAAGCGAATTTGGCAACAACATTGAGGCAATACATCCG
This sequence comes from Orchestia grillus, assembly GCA_014899125.1. Taxonomy (NCBI): domain Eukaryota; kingdom Metazoa; phylum Arthropoda; class Malacostraca; order Amphipoda; family Talitridae; genus Orchestia; species Orchestia grillus. The sequence continues at coordinate 23,983 of VOMN01056408.1, forward strand.
TAGGCATTTTTTCTCTACTATTTGGATGATAGGCTTACGACATTAAGTACCCATGACTTCGAAGTTTGCTCTTCGTTGCTTAAGAATCGTATACGAATTAAGCAGCAACGAAATGATTAATATCTTGACACCTTAAAAAGCTAAAACTACTCTTACACAATCGCGTCGCTAAGTATTGCCACGAATTCAAAAATGACATTGTCCACGGATTAAAAGAAGACATGGTCCACGAAATTATTGAGAAGTGGCAATGATGACGTAGTTGAAGCGTGTATGATGTTTTATGTTATCTCCGAGGCGACGGAGGATTGTACGAGTAACAGCGGACAATGCTACACCTTTCCACGTCTTTTTCAAAATCATTACTAATAAAACTAGCATCATTGCTTTATTGTCTAGTATTGAGTAGGTATTCTATTCAAAGTAATAATCTAAACACAAATTTATCTCTTCTTTGCTTCCGAACTGAAACTACACATGCTTTCAATTTTTTACTCGTGTCAGTTAATTTTAGAACAGAGATTGTAAATACATTTTGGAGCATTTAGCTGCGAGTATATCGATAGAAAATAACAGACCTCTCCCTATCTGTGCAATCATGGCAAAATACAACCAATACCATTCACGAATACGTAAGAGAACATTCCAGAAAAGAAAGTGGACCTTGACGTTTTCTGTAGTTCAAAGATACCAGCATTTAAAAGTTTATTTGTAGTCCGTATTCTTAAAGAATAAAATTATATCTATATTTATTAGAACACGTCATATATAACTACAAATTTTCGAGTTCTATTGACGTATGAATAAGATGACATTATTAAAAAAATAAAAAAGCTCATTCCCAGGAAGGGGCGTCTTAACGTTTTAACTCGTTTTCTAGTATGAGGCTCTACTTGCTTTCATTTCTATTCGCGTTTTTGGCTTCGAGAGAGTAATTTTTCTCATAATTTTCACGTGAGTTTCACTACTCTAATATCCCTGGCAATTTGGTTGATTCGTAGACTTTCCTCGACGCGCTAACGTCATAGAGGGACGTACATTTCGTTACGACATTTCATACATTTCGTTACGTGCATTTCGTTACAAACACGACTCCTCTGCATTTTCTTTCCGACGTTGCGAAAATACGAATTAAAATTAAAACAATAATGAAATCATCCCAATCCAAACGTTGACCCAGTATATATTTCCACAAATAAATAACAATATTTTTCCACTTAAACAACAAACATTGTAGACTTTCCGACTCAAAAGAATATACAAATGATAATGATGTACTAATACGGAATACTTTAAAGGTGTCAATACCATTAAAGTTGTTGCTTATTTTGGTTCGACCAGTGACGATATCTTTCTTGTTATTGCGCTTAAGATTTATAGCTAATGTTTTATTCTTAAGACCAGCGCCGACGAGCTGACATGCAGGATCATCCAGACGACTGTGATGATGTAGCCCAAGTAGACTTCGAGATGTGAGAACCCCCAGCCCCTGTAGAGGATGGCTCGGATGCTGTCACATGCGAAGGTCTGGGGCAGGACGTACGAGATGTAGCGTAGGGCGGTGGGCATGCCTTGCACTGGCCACACTATTCCGGAGAGCAGCAAAATCGGGTAAAAAACTCCCATTGCTGCTTGAAATGCGGTCATCTCGTCCTCCACAGACACCGAAATGAAGTAACCTGTTCGAAATAAAAAAGGCACATGTGGTAACTTCTGCGAAATCCCGAGGTAAAAAAAGAAGACAAGTTGTAGCTTTCTTTAACTTCCTTCAAATGGTGCGTAAAAACACATCATCTCCAGAGAGAGTAAATATATGTTTTAGCCTGATCAAGATTTATCCTTTATATTTTCATGTGAGTGATACATATTTTCATACGATGTGATGCATGTTTTCATCGCCTGTAACACATTAAAGCTAAAATTAATATTAGCATTTTCGATTCCTTTCTAGTCCGGTACGTTTGCAGTACTATCATCAGGTTTCGAAGCTAGCGACGTTGGGACCGAATCATGACCTTCAGTATATTTCTTTTCACCTTTCCACAGTAGCAGTAGCCTTGCAAAGTATTTATGTGCACTACCCAGTAAAAGCTAGTAAAGGCTGCTATTAAATCAGTAAAAAAGGATTTACATCGTTTAAATGTCAGTGAAGGTAAATGTATTTGGTCAATTGTATGCAGAAACGTGCAAATCTTTGTTTTTCAGACACCATGGCATGCACAGACTGCCTATAATAATTATAATTAATACATCCACTTTTTGTGTGCTGATGATATTATTTTGAACTCTTTATGAAGCTTAAAGTTCGTAGCTTCAGTAATTTTTTTTCAACTTTTGTTAAGCAAACGTTAATCTTTTAGCTGTTTTTATGTATGTTTATCACAATGCAGACTGCAGTTCAAAATATGTGCTGCCTCACACGTACAGAAACAAAGCAGATCGTAGTATCTCGCTTGATGAATCTTCGTCACGAAAAATATTGAAATGCTTGGCTTTTCTGGTTACGGGATTACAAACAATTACAAAATTCGTGATAAAACATGCTTCAGGAGGAGGAGAGATAGAAAGAAAAACAATGTCATATAACCAAGTGAACTTTGTAGAAGAGACATGCATCTGGCTAAAATGACATAAGTTAAATAATCACGCTGAATGGGTGCCACAAGACTCTTACGAAGAAGTCGCCATGAAACTTATGCTTTCTCGCATATATGTACATACGTTCACAGGATGGTAAAATAGAACAAGACCTACAAGGATCGAAATAAAGTTGAGAAACATCCTCACGAGCTGAATTTATCAAATTTCACACTAGACAGGGCACTTTAAGGTTTGGAGCACAAATGAGAAGCCTACAATTTGAACTACATTGGTCATAAAGATAAGCAATCATTTAAATTCGGCTATCGTTTCGGTAGCAAGTTGACAATATTCTTAAGCCTTAACCGTAGCTGTTCAAGGGTTCACGATAGAATGAATATTTAAATTCTGCAGATACTTCGAGGTCGACTCTAAATTTCTTGTGATATTTTCCGACGGCGATGGTCTTTTTCAAGACGGTAATGTAAGCAACTCACTTTCTGCAGAATGTTCTAGCAATTATCTGACGCACCGCGATTGATTAGAAGTAATACTAATTTAAATGAGTGACAGAAACACAAACTGGACTCACCAAAAGTCATGCCGCACAATCCTTGAAGAAGAGCTAGCAGGATCACCAAGGCCATGCTTCCTTCACAAGGAATTTTGAAGACTGCGAACATGAAGACCAAAATGATGGCGATTTGAATGATGAGCACAGCCAGCTGAGTCACCAGGTGCGCTAGCATAATTTCCAGATTGTTCACGCCTGCGATGTACGTTAAACCTTCATTAGTAAGAGGTTAATACAGAAAGAAGTAGCTAGTTAAATAAATATGATTATTGAGACGATGTCATAGATAATACAATTTTCGTAACCAATTCATGAAGACACATTATATTTACATAGAGGATGGTAAACAGAAAATTCGAAAATACTTTTTTGATTACTTAGACGTGAAGTGAGATATGTTGCTGTCATTGAGCCTAAAATTATTACTCTATGACTAGAAATGAATGTACCATGGAGATTGTAGTCCCTAAAGAAGAAGAATTTTACAGCGATAACCCAGCAAAAGAGCTGCTTGCCGAAGCAAAATCATTGGTGCACCTTTTCAATATGACTACATTCTTTTTTAATATAAGTTTATTATTTCATCTAGCTTGTCAGCACTACAACACTACAAGCGATCTTAATGCGTTCTGAACAGTATTAAATTTAATTTTGCTTTACTGAAGGGCGACCAAGCGATAGCCCTCCTCTTAAGGCTTTGAGCGCCCCCGTGATTTTGCGAGCGAGTGCTTCCCGGGTACGCGGAGAGAAAATATGATAAATTTCTGATATGCTTTGTGAACCATTCTCTCATCTCAAAGTCGACTGACAAATGTGTGCCATACATATATTGCGGCACACTTTTTCCTGAGTTGTGTGACGGCAGTACGACGCACATGAAGGTGCCACTGTGATGCCTTACGAAAGTCTGTTGTATTTCATGTGACGGTCTAATATTTTTTGCCTACGCCTCAATTTCAGTAATGCAGCAGAATAGATCAAAACTTAATTCAAAACTTAGATAGAAACGAAAATTTAAAAGTTTTGATAACAAAGGCTGGTTAATTGAACAAAGCATATCGTTGCAGTTCTACTCTCTTAGATGACTTTCATTTTAAGCACTTTGAGAACAGAATGATGTAACTGTGAATAAATATATCAAGCTATCCAGTTGAAGCTAAACTTTAGAGGAAAGATTGCTTTCAAATCTATGTTTCAGGACGTGATCACGTACTCGTTACCACGCAGTACGTCCAGTACCACGCCAGCTGCTGCAGTACTGAGCAGACGAGTTAATGATGATACACTGAAATATGCCAAAGTTACTACGAGTGTAGCTAATTAAAAGTATAGAGTAATTAACTTTTAAAGTCGTACAGAAATACCGTAGAGCCCCTGCATTACATTCGGAACCTAACTTGGAAAGTTAGAATGTCATAGTACATCAATTTAAAATTTCAAATATTTATAATTGATGGGAAATTTGTGAATTCGTGCAGTTTATAAATCACCATAATATCAGATTTATCATACTGTTTTCAAGTTAATAGAACGACTTCAACTGCTGTAGTTATTAAGATTTTTTACATTACATTTAAGTTGGTACAAACACCCATTAATTACAATATTGAGAAAATAATTCATTATAGGTGATAAATGCATCGGGAAACTATGAGATAGAAACTGCAGTTTGTTTATGTTATGATGAAATTCTTTCTGTTAGAGAATATTTGGATTTTGAGGCCACAATACCTGTATTTACTTAGCGTGATAGACCTCCGGGGCCTTTAGCTGGCTAACACTGCGTTAAACTTTTTAAATTTATTTCAGCAACCTTTGCTGTTAACCTCTGTTGTAGCAATATTTTAGAGGAGCATTCATGATTGTGTAGATTCATTGCTATATGAACACCTTTTATCGCTCGGGTGTCTGATGATAGATTTCATTTACTATTTTCCAGTATTCAAACGAGCTATCGGTTTGCTTTCATTTTGTGATATGGGCGTTGTACTTTTGAAGTTCACAAATTCGTTGACGAGTTGATAAACCATAAACATATCGTAAGTTTTCGGATCAAACATGAAGTTGTAACAGAAGTTCTGCTCATTTTTAAGTTGCACGATGTCATCAGACAGCTGCTGTAAAACACGGCATCACAGAGCTGTAGTACGCTACGTCTTCACAGAGCTGAAGTAAGGCATGTCTTCACAGAGGTGAAGTAAGGCATGTCTTCACAGAGCTGTAGCAAATCATGGCTTCTCAGAGCAGCATCATTTAGAAGTCCAGTTTTGGGTTATCGCATCAGGGATAGCATTTATAAGACAACACAAGTCACAGGCAGCCCGTACGACTCTGCTGCACAGGAATTCATCAGAAATGTGCAGCTTGAACCACTTTCCCCGCAGAATGTCGCTACGAGTACATCTCATTTTTCTTCAATCGAGAAGAATATCTCCATGAAAAATTTCATTTCAAAGACTGGGTCGGAAGTGAGCTGCAACTTTTTCACCCAGCAAGTCAGCATATTTTAAAAGTAGTATCAAAAGCGTACTGTTGAGTGAAAATTTTTGACAAAAGTGGAAATTAGGTAAAACAATTAAATTAGACGTATTGGTTGTCAAATTACGTGACTAATTAGTCTTCACATTGAATAGAAAAATGAGAAGTAACGAGTGTATGCAAATCATATAAATTGCATTCATACCCTAATCTGAAAGCTGATAAGAGTGAAAGTCTTTAGGTACGACAAATTTAATTAAAAACAATTATTATACTTAAAATATCAGTTCAAGCGTACCTGCTACAAGCGCCCTATTGTAAAGACCTTCTTTTTTCTCCATGACGAATGCCACAGAAGTCAAAGCCATGGCCATGAAGTACGACAGCCTGCAAATTGATTACAGGAAATTTAAATTTTCGTGGGAACAAACTATAGCTCGTGGTCATGCGGTGCAGCTGGATCGAGATGTTAGAGACGGCTGTTATGGGTCTAGTATTGACCCTCTCCTCTAATGGTTTGCTGACAATTTTAAACAATTTATGTTCATTTTAGGTTCATCAGTACACTCGGGGATGGCCGTTTCATGCCGAGAGAAGTCAAAGAGAGATGAGGGAAACCGTTTTAAGCTTTTCTCTAAATCGAAGATCTAACGAGTTTGTTCAACAAAGTTAAAAGAATGCAAATTGGGTGAGAACGAGTTAACTCATCCTTGCAGGTTAAGAAACATTTATTTAATCGATATGCGCATAAAATAGTCCATTAATGGCAGAGAGGAGTATATTCCTAAATAAATAAAATGTTGTACAGAGAAACGGCCTAAATACTTGGAAAATTATCTCATGTACTCCCCCAGAGACTGGTTTGTGGAATCTTGTAACCTTCTAAGGAAGGAATTACTTATTGATTATTAATATAAGTATCAATAGTGTTCTTTCACATCTTGGTATTTAATTATATTTTTCCATCCCATAAAATAACTGTGAACGGATTGTAGGGAGCATGAGAGCAACTTTGAACAGAAAATTTGGTATGGGGTTCACGGATGAGGAAAAATTATTTTTCAAAATCTGAACCTGATACATGTCGCTTTCAGATGACACATCTCTCAAATTTTAAGAATCTGATTTTACGAACCTGTGTTCGTGTAACTATTTCATGCTTTGTGAGGGTGGTTCACATTTTATGAATAGTTATCTAAGCGTCGTAGATTTTCAGTTAGGTACACGTCGCTGAAAATTTGAAAAGGCCCCCTATTCTTGAAGCTCTCAAATAAGAAGTAGGCCATTCTGTACTCGTACTTAGCAAGCAGCCCCGTGGCGCGCTGCTGCTCGCTCTTTTGTCTCTTTGTTGTCATTTGGTACCGAATAACTATAGCCCTAGTGGAGACTAACACTGAAAAAAGTGCTAGAGACGCAACTCTAAAAATTAAGTAGAATATTCGCATCAAATGTGAATAAAGAACTTAGAGAAATTTAGCAATGAAAGACACCGGCAGAGATCACCATATGATATTCTAGATGGGACCATGTAAATGAAATTGGACAAAATGAAATTGCCACAACTATGCCTTTAAACATACAGAATAACGTAACGCAAGCACGGTGTTCAGTGTTATAAAATATCAATAATTTGCTATATACTTGGATTAGGATTCAGAGAGACATCACATTTACCTTAGTGCAAGTGTGACACGACAAAAAGTGGTGACAAAAAAAAAAAAGCTCTGTAAAAGAAAAGAAGGTGAAGAAAATAAATTTTGCGCGAGCAATGGCTGATTAGGCCAGTTTCAGAAAAACGTTGCTCATCAAAACTTGAAAGATGCGAATGTGTCAGAATTATCAAACGGTGCACACGGCAATGTTGCAAGTGATTACTTATTTGTATACTTAGTTCAAATGAACCAAGCTATTCTCTGCATATTCTACGAATATTATTTCGTTGAAATGTTGTATAGTAGTAAAAATCTCATGAATCCAGCTTAACATAGGTTTTGATTGAATCTCATTTTTCTTCTTCGGATTGTACAACCCTATCTCCCCATTTAGGGCCTTAACTTAAGTGTTGCAGCTGATTCTTGCTCCTTTCTCCGTAAAAGTCAAGAGTTACCTGACTTTTGGAAACACCGACTAATAGGAGAGGAGCTAACTTACGTTAGGATAACTCCAGGGGCCATGAATTCCGTAAAAGTCGGATTTTTACTTCCGTAGACTGGATCTTCAACCTGCGGGTGAGTTGAGTAATTATAATTATCGACATGAGAGTTTGAATGAAGTGGTCATAGGAATTGCTAGGAAAAATTTTCAACAGGTATGCCATAATAGGCTTCATTCACAGACTGGTTTTGATTTCAGTGTAAGAATTTTTTTTGTCACTCACGAAATAAAAATTAATAAGGAGATACAACCTTGATAGGACTGCTGATCTCTACATCTGTCCAATTTGTAGAGACTCCTCCTGCGATGAGCGCCTGGAAGGCTGAAAAAATCTGCACCAGAATCGTGTAGGAAATCATCTGGTCTGTAAGAAAAATATTCAATTGTTTAGAATATCTTTTGTTACTTAAGTGTTCTAAGTCGTCTATCCAAAAGCAGTGCACCGTTCGTATTTGAAACTGAACAAACGTGTTACGGCATGGAAAGATTTAAAATTTATAGAAGAGTGAAAAAATCCTTCGCTCGACGATTTTGTTTTTCTTTTAGGATTTTCAACAGCCGAACACTTGGAAAACAATGAGTAATACTTCGCTGTCTGATTGTAATAAATTGTTTCCTACACGTTCATTACTGCTCCCTCGATTGTGAGATTTCTCTACTGTGCTTTGCTAAGGTAATTTATATTTATAGTTTCTCATGTAGGTATTAATGCTTTGATTGTGATTGATGGTTTTTCATATCTTTTTACAAACCATATATTCTAATAAATGTTAACTTACTTTCAAAATTAAGATTATATGAAACCGTAACACCTCAATTCAAAATTTTAATTTTGCGAGTAATATTTTGAAGCTATGTAGACCCTTGCAATCCGAGTATCCACCTTCATTTATACGTTCGATGTTTTTAGCTCACTGTCGTATTTTGGAAAGACTACCCCTGTAATCCACCTGCTATAATCAATCACGCAAACTCTACAACTGATGGTATTTAGCATAAAGCTCACTTGTGCTGTCCATGTAGACGTGAATTTGTTTTTCGTAGACGTCGAAATGACCATCAGGAGATAGCAGGGCTCGCGTGTAGTTTTCGTCAAAGAAAATGAGACCCCACGTCGCTCCCGAGTATACAGCTGCGTAACCATCATCAAACGTTTCGTAATTTTCCTTGGAAACAGATAAAACGACAATGTGTTTTATTATACTTCGAGACACACGCCATCTCATTCTAATGCAGTATTTTTTCATTTATGGTGGTACGTACTAAAATTCATGTCGATTGAATAACGAAAGTTTCGATAGTATCGTCGGGGAAGTTACAAACATGGATTGTTAATTATGCTCAAAAAATTAACAAAATGCATTTCCATGAAATGTTTACCTGAATAATTATGTCATCGTCTAGCTTCTGTAGATATAAGTCGGCTATGCTGTTATTGAAAACTCCGTTATCGAGATTAGTTACTGCAACGTGAAGGTCTTGCGGTGTGCCCCCAATTGCAACGCAGAACAACACTGTTTGAACTGCAGGCAAGAGAAAGGACAGAAGCAAAAACCTGAAAAGAAAGGAATACAAAGTACTGTAATACTATTATAGTGCTTTTTAAGCTGGAAATTTTCTCTGGCCTTTACCTTGCACCAGATGCTTTCAATTATGGTTGACGTAAAATACATATACGTAACAGTATATAGTTGGTGTAATTTAAATTAATTTTCAATTATTTCTACATGGGCGAGACAATTAACATTGCTTTCTCATAATTATAAAATATTGAAAATATGACGGAATTGTTTGAACCGAATAGGATTAGCAGGAGACGGACTCTCACATTGTGTTCCTCGCGAGGTTGATGGCGTTCTTGACGATCAGGGCCGAGATCCTGCCCCACGCTAAGTAAGTTTCCCTTCTCGAAGTGGCTGTCCATGGTCTCTGTAACATATGTATTGTATGAAAACTATTAAGAAGGCTCTTTCAGCTAAATAGTTGCTAACGCTTTGTGCAAGGACGTTCATATTTTTTTATATTCACTTTTGCACTCAGAATGGACGAAACTTTGAATATTCAGTACTTTGGATAATTGTACGATTACCATTATTCGTTGCAGTATATTTTCATGAATGACTTAGTCCAACAAATATTTGTGCTCATGATTGTAGTGAAACCACAGAGCCAGTCCGGGTTGTCAGTGCATCAGTGGAAATCGCATATACCCTGTATCAACTTTCATCTCTTGCATTACCGAAAGGAAATTTTCACAGAGAGTTTTTCTTAGTCCTGGGGTCTTTTTAATCTATTGAGTCAAGGAGAACAACTAAAATGAAGCAATACGAGCTCAGTCATTTTTAGTGGAAAAAGTTCAACTTGTAATTTACTTATGAATTATTTTTCACGTGCATCGAATAAATAATTTAACATTAATTCTCCCGTAAAACATACTTGTACTTGTATTGAAGTCAGACCATAGCTCGTCTTTAATATTCCCTTCTCTAAGACGTGGGACGTGGTAAAATGCATATCAGTACTTTCGATTACGTAAGGTCTGAATGATTATGGGAACTTGGGCGAATGGGCAATGACAACTCTAGTCAAAGGCTGATAAGAGAACTTGATATGAACATGAGACAATCTACCAAGATATTTTACTGAAAAATAAAAGATAGTGTATGTAGTTTACGGGCAAAACGAAAATCTACTGTTGAAGAAATAGAAAGATGTGCTCCTTAAATTAGTCCCTGGATGATATGTATTAAGTTAAACCCATGTTATATAACTAGTCATTTTCAGCACGAAAAATTCAAATTAAAAACTGGTCAGTAAAAAACCGGCCCTGAGATGCGTAGTGGACTTAGCTTGAGCTAAAAATGGATATTTTTCTTCAAACGGCACACTAGAGCTTACACAGAATTTCAAACTAGAAAAAATGTGTTTGTACTTGTGATCACTTGCTTGGAGTTCAAGACACAGATTTTCCCGCGATTAATTCAAGGCGTGCGCTGTATTTTGTAGAGATATTCGACTGTTCACTTTTCGCGCAACAATGACTTCATGTCTCCTGTAATTGGCGGTTTGCCGCATTTCTACCCACCTTAGCATGGTGCAAGACTGTGGGCTCCTGAAGCATTTCGTAGGTGCCGCTGCTGCTGCTTTTCAACACCAGCTCCGTGCTCGCTTGACTCTCTCGTTTTTCATCAGGAATTGACTTAGATTGCATTTCTATCCCTGCTTCCTCCTCAAATCCTGGATTTTGCTGGGGGCCAATCATTTAAATGTAATAAATGCGTCAAACCTTAAGCAACATCCCATGCAAACGTATGTTAGTATACCCTCATTCTAATGTATTTGATTGATCAATAATGCAATGATATGGTTATAGCTATCATGTATGGTTCCAGTGTATCGTGATCACACAATCAACCCGAATTTTATAAGTTTACAAGAACGTAATCGGCTTCCGAGGAAATTTAGAATCTTTACAGAGTCGGAAATTAGGTGCATTTTATTTATGAACTCCACAGATAAGTAAAAATTCTTACACAATTTTTGCACTGAATTCAAAGTCAAATCTGTACTTTTTTTGAGGTACAAAAGTTTATTGCTGCTGATAAAAAGTTTTTATCTAAATTTCCTGTGAGCTTATTTTGTGTGTTAGCGCACCTTTGCAGCAGGGTCCAAGTTACCGTCACGAAGACATAGCTCAAGGAAGACGTCTTCAAGAGATGGATTCCCGAAATGTTTCGTCAAGTTATCGGGAGACGCTTCTGCTAAAAGATGGCCGCGTCGCATGAGGCCAACCTGTAACAGATGACCCACACCACCTCAACGAAATACATTACTGACAGCGTCACCCTACATCTATAATAGTATTATCTTTGACACTATAGAACAAGATTGGCAACAGCTACACACAAAGGGAACGGGATTTTTCATGAATGATATTACGATGAAAATTGAAGTGAACGAACAGTATATCTTCAAGACTACAGTTGTTTAAATCCACTTGTTTGCCTAAGACTCACCCGGGACGCCTGTCTCGCTTCTTCGATGTAGTGCGTTGTGATGATGATGGTGGCATTTGTAGATTTTGATACTTTGTTCAGGTGGTCCCAGATACTGTGAACAACATAAAATTTTGGTTTGTTAAACTATCGCTGAAGCGTCACTAAGCCCGTAGAACAAAGCCTGTCGATTAAACCCTGTTCATTCAGGTGACACATATGCGAAATATTTGTTTAGTGTTTTGACTACCGAGTGCTGTGTTTAACCAAATTCTAATTCAAACATCAATGGATACTTTACAAGCGTGACTGTTGCAGAGCCTCAGGTGTATCAAATTACTTTGCATACACACTTATCGTTCTCTTCGTCGAATAGCTTCAGTTTTAATACCGGTATTGTCTGGTTAGTGTCTGCTGCGATTGGGTGGTAATTTCTCCACGTTAAAATCGCCGAACGCGAGCTGCAGTTTTAAAACTGGGAGAAAGTTTTAAAGTTTGCAAATTTTGGAGCTCTGTAGTAGTTCTTCATACCACCACCTGACGCCTCGTTTGCTTTATTTATTGGCAAAGTAGCAAACTTGTTTGAATTTTCATCGCGTAATGACATATGAGTATATGTGTATCTTCTAATTGAAAAAAACATTAAAGTAATTACCGTATTTGATGAATATATATACATCATGTTTTCTGATAATTTATATTTACCATTATTTATTCATATAGTACATATTAAGCTATCAGAAGCGAATCAAAGGTCTGCAAATGTTTTGATAAATACTTAGAGGTTCGTCTTTTAAGTAATCGGCATGGAAAGAAATTTCCCGACGAAACCCATTCATAGCAAGAAGTATGGTAGGATGAAGTATGGTTTTCACGCTCGGCGGAAATGGTGCTGAAATCCAAGTAATTTTGAGGCGGGGCCCTGTGGCAGCAGCAAAATTTTTTCGATAGCATGGAAAATCTACGACAAACGGAAGAAAAAAGTCCGCTTTTCCATTCGAAGAGTTTGCAAAGAGCTATTTTTGCCTCGGGGTAACTTCTACGCAAACGTTGCAGCTTTTGATAAGGAGCATCCTAAATATTCTTCAAATTCAGTATATATAATGGCACAATTTTACCATTGATAGCATTTAAGAGTGTTAATCTCACAACATATGGATTTATACTCGGTTTCATGTCCACGTAAGTGAAAATATTTGCCCGTACTCACCTTGTAAGTACATAGGTTACGAGGGGCGGTATGAAATATACAAAAAACAGTGAATTGAATTCACGATGTATTTGAAGTATAAACTGTAAGACCTGTCAAATGAAACAATTTCAAATTTTAATCCAAAACTTGCAAAGAAGCTCGTTAGTTTGAGGTTCCTGAGCGACGGGAATGGATTATCGATGCAGTAAGTGCTCGACATCAAGGATCACTGCCCAGGTGGTGGCAGAGCGTCAGCACGGCCAGCGTAGTCTACAGTGAACCAACAAAAACAGCTCAAAATTTATAACTTTTTTGGAGGAACCTCGTGAGCAAATATGCTATGGTTAGGAACTCTAAAAGTAATTAAGATCGAATTCCCAAACTTTAGTGTATCTTCGGCTGCGTATTGAATGACTCTGAAGCAATGCAATCGAAATTTTACTGATATGTTTTTGGTTACTTAGAAGATATTTGCTTCAGTACATACACATTTTAATAAAGTATTAAACTGTTAACAGTTACCATTCACGTATGAAGATATGTTTACTGCATTCACACGGTCAGGGTTGTCATGGCTGTGTCAACGCTGCACTAATTGTTCACGTACATGAATAGTGACAGTGAACATGTTCATATTTCATCGAAATTACTATTTATCGAAGTAGAGCATCTGCTAAGCAATCAAGATTGAATCATTTCGTGGGTGTTTTTAGAAAGAATGGGTTTAATCACATCAACATTGACCATTAAGCATATACTAATAAAATTGTGTTACGATTGCCTCACAATTTTTCAGATAAAAGTGCAATCAAGTTTGAAAATTGGATCTTGATTTGCTGCCAGGGTTTCTAGCCGTTATAAATTTGCCCATCAGGTTTCTCCAAAATATTATGCAACATTGATCTAATTTTATCGGTTCATGAATTTTATGCATTGGTCTCCATGGATGTTTTTCAATTTGTTTTCATTCTAACACAAGCATTCGATTTGATTCAGAACTTCTTTGACTTGACTACTCAAACTCATTTGCATACATCTGAATAGCGCACCTCTGTTCGAGCACTTCTCGTTTCGTTGCGCTAGCGTGTCAACCGTAAAGCCAGTTTTAGGAATGTTGCTTCAGACTGTCATTAGTTCTTTATTACGTAGCAACCATCATGTCCTATTTCTCAGGTTAACCTGTAAATAAAATAAATTTCCTTGAACGATTAAAAAGTAAACTAAAATAATTTTTTCAGCTTTGGTTAGACTTCGATCTTAGAATGTATTTCACAGATTATGAGTAAAGTCCATCTTCCTCTAAATGCAAGAAGCACTATGTATATCACTCATATAAATCAATCTTAGTGCAGCCATGGTACTTTTATGTCAGTAAACAACGACTGAGTGGAAATTTTAATTGCTTCCCGACAAATTAAAAAATCCGAGTACGCGATCAAATCAGCATGTTTCCCTGAATGCCTTTTACATATTCTTTCACCTGCATGAATAATCAAACCAATCAATTCCTAGATGAAACACACTTTTTACTGAATGATTTTACCATAGTTCACTGAAAACACGCTACATCAAAAGGCTGTGCTCAGATGGATAGCTTCTAAATTTTAAAGAGTTAATCCAAAAATTCAAAAGCAAAACCAATTGTGCTGTCTGGTCTACCATCCTACCAGAGGGTACTGCGAAGAGTATAATTCTCAAGTGAGTTACATAAACAAAAATTTTATAAACATGTGCCTAGAGAAAAGCGTTTCGTACCTGGACCTGAGGTCTCGTTACATCAACCTCATTGCCCACTTCGAAGTAGTAGTATACACCTCAGTGAAGTTGGAGATGTTGTGGGGCGGTTATGCAAGCTAATGCTAATGCTACAGAAGCCCTTTACGGGAACAAAAAGAAGTAATGATACTTATGTACATGATCGAGAGTGAGTATCTTCTATGGTATTCAAAAGAAAGAGCTCTACGCCAAGACTAGAGCAAGAGCATTAAATCCTCTTTCGAAACCGGAGACTGTGAATTGACCGACAAAGTGGACTTAAATCTAGACCAATAAAATGAAAGTGCATCGCCAAGTGCTGATACCACAGCTCTACTGCAAAGAACTTAGACATTCCTCAGAAGAACTACGAAATAACCCAGGACCACTAAAAAATGGCATGAACAGGCACATTTCAGCTTTCGCTAGCGAAGGCCAATTTCGATCAAGCTTCGTTGCGAGGCATTGTCGCTTCTTCTTGCTTCTCAGTGTTTAAAATTTATTACCATCAATAATGGATGTAATATTACACATATTGAACCGTAAGTTCGAAGATTATCTTGGGTTAAAGTCTGTAAGTTATAGATCTCTCAAGAATGGACTTTTTCATTCCTCTAAAATTTACAACCAAGTTTCGCTTTTAAAATTGAAGGCCATTGAAGTGGCATCGGCTGTTTTTGTGCTTGCTTTGTGAATGTTTCGTGTTTTAAGTGTTTTCTATTTGTACCACCATCAAGAAATTTTGATATTTTATTCGCGGTAAACAGTCATTGTTGAGCTTATACCGGCTGAAATTCATAGCTTTCATCGCGGATATACGGACTTTTTTCATTATTTAAAAATTTACAAACAACGATATTTGGCCTCCGAGATGGAGGAACACTGAAGTGATGTTTCAGTGTCTGTGTTGCATTTTGGAAATTTTCATATTTTAGTGTGTGGGTTCAACCAATATGCCTAACAAATATGATGTGAACTTTTGTATAAAAGGCAATGATAATGGCAGAAACCAGTGACGTTTATTTCAATTACATGAAAATGAGACAACAAGGCAGAAAGGGTTGATTGTGCTGCCTCTTCGTGAGGATTTGGATTTAGATCTTTTTATATTTCATTGGTGAAAAACATTGACCATCGAATCCTCCAATAGTGAAATTACCACGTACCTCCTCCCGACCAACGACTGCACCAAGCATTTGTAATGTGTGCGCTTCAAGTTTGCCAACTGCAAAGTCACCACCTCGCCCTCCTAAAAATAAGGACCAGCAAATAAAATTCTTCTAAATAAAATACACAATAATATCAGCGACTGACTCTACTCATCAAAATGAATTCCACCAAAGAATTGAAGCCTGATGGGTAATTTTCAGAAGAGAGAACAAATTCGTCTGTATTTTCATGACAGAGAATTATGGAATGTATATTCACAGTGATTGTGAAAACTAGTATAAACTAGACTTAATTGACTGTGAACTGCACTGGCCCTAATATTTTGGCAGACGATGCTGCATTTATAGTAGATGGTGTAGAGGTCTTCTCGCTCTCATGCTATGAGGTAAGTTGTGCAGCCTATGAGGCCGGATGGTTGGGAAGAAGTGCAAGCAATACCTGTCCTATGACGATGAAGAGCCTCTGGTGTACACTGAAGTGAGTGACTTCATTCAAGCAGTCTCTAGAAGACTGACATCAAAGTACTTATGACTTCATGAGATATGGACTCAGCTTTGTCAAGGAGGTAAGACAAAGAGTGTGATGTCGTCCAAAAATGGTAGTTGTTGTTCTGTCTACGATCGAAAAGTTTTATGACCGTGACACGCAGTGTGGCAAATTACGACAACACTTGGAAAATGTGCCTTCTGAGTAGACTTCATAACCTAGAGAAAGATAGACAGAAATATTGAGAACTTTTCTTTACAGCAATACAGAAGGTTTGAATGTTAGTTTAATTGGCATTTAGTGAGTTAATTCTACTTCTAAATGTTTCAGTGAATAATTTCATCGGGGATTTTACAAATAAACATTAGTAGTAGTGAGTCTGAAATCTGTGACAGATACTCATCGGTCGTTATGATTTCTTTTCAGTTTCGTATTGTAGACACATTTTCTTATATCGTGTCTTCATGAGCCAGTTTTTTTGTACATGCTGCGGTATGTAATTATTTAATTTCTGAATAGACGGAGGGTCTATTATGATTGATCTAATGCGTTTCTTTCCAGGCAATTGTTTAAAATTTAGTTTTGATGTTTTGTCGACTAAGTTATATTAATATGGGTATATTTGTGGGTATGTTAATAAGAGTTTTATGAAGAGTTCCTCTGGATTCATAATAAGCAATATTTCTCGATGCATATTTATTTAATACCATCATGTGCTCTATATAGTTACTAATTAATGAAGGTTTTTACTAAAATAATAAATTTATGATGAAAATTGTGATGGCCTTCGCTAGCAAAGCCGGGCAATCTGCTGTGAATGTCCTTTCTCATAGTAATCTTTGGAAGAAACCTATCTTATAAAATGAAGCAGGAAAATTCGTAGCCCACCAACATAGCTACCGTACTCATACTCTTACCTACACACTGCGCCCTCATAACATGCAATTCAGCAGTCAACCAGGGAAACAACCTGCATGCCACATCCGACGGCAATGCCTTTGTAGATACGTCTCGACAATATGAAACTCCGACGATACAAGACGTACATGCAAGCTCTCGAACCTTACTGCTGCCACAAGGTGATCTCAGGATGAACCAAACGAATGTATCATCGGTGGGCTCCATGGCGTACTGGTTAGCGTGATGGCTTCGCAGCCGGGACGTTCAGGGTTCGATCCCGGCTCAGGCACGGTATTTCACGTAACCAGGGAGTACTTCCCTTGGAAAAGGAAGCTTAAATCACACATTCCTAACATCCCTACCCCTCCAGTAGTTGTAAGACATTGAAAACCCAACGGTAAAACGTATTGGAATTAAGAAAGGTTGTACCATCACACCGCCCACACCTCCATGAGATGAACTTATCAGGATCATGAACTTAACATGCACCAAGAACAATACTCAAGAGTGAAACCGTGGCAAGGAAGTAACGAAAATGAGCTATTTAGACTAAAGCAATGATCTGAACAGGAAAAACAATCTTCAGAGACAAACCGTGAGCAATAAAACTATGAAAACCAACCCCACAAATCTGAGGAGCTGAGCGAAGACCTCAGCTTGGGTGCGAGGTAGGCAAATCGAGCTAAACATGCTGACTAAAATAACTAATATCTGAAGATTTTCGCTAGCAATGTATAAAGCACATATCCTACTAACAGTGGTGAAAATGCCATCTCATCACATGACGTGAAATTATTGTTCTCAACGAAACTTGGTTAGACATATGTAAATGGACGACATTTCCCAGGGTAAGTTTCGCTGAAAAAATATGTGTCACAATGTAGACAAACCCTCACACGTTGAGAAGGTGGTGGCTCCAAGACGTAAGTCAGTGAAAAATTGCAACCGCAATTAAAAATGAAGCGAGGAGCACAGGAGATATAGCTGCTTTGTTAATAAAAATGATGATGATTCACTTGACGATATTCTAAGAACTCGTAATGAAGTTCTGATAGTGGTCGACTCATCACTCGCGCATACATTGAAATTCTCTCTGAAATCTTACCCCTGATAGTAAGCTCATTATTCGAGTAAACATAAATGCTCTGCAACAGCATGTGAGCAAATCCCACATAAAAAGATTTGGCTCCTCTGGCTCACACTCGTACTTTGTCTGATTGATACCTGACATCTAGCGAGGAGACAGTACATAAGGGAACGCTTTTGTGCCGGACAGTAAGGCGCACGACTCACTTGGTCCTGAGGAGAGGGTCCACTCCCACGGTTGGCTCATCGAGGATGAGGAGCTCAGGCTCGTGCAGCAGCGCCACGGCAAAGCTCACCCGCCGCTGCTGGCCGCCGCTGCGGGGCGCACGCCAACGAAGCAGGAAAGCGCATCAGTAACGTGTGATTCTCCCTTCCTTTCATTTGTAAGGAGCATCATGCATGCATCACTCAGGAAATATGCTGTTGATTTTGTGAAAAATTGATCGATGCTTCAATCCCGTCCTTGCTCAGGATAAATTAGTAGATCTTTTTTTCCGGAGCGTAGAAATATTCTAGATTATTAATATTATTGGCAATGAACAAAAAAATTGCGTCCTGAACCAAAAAAATTCTTCAGGAAGTACGACATTGTTATTTAACCTATTCATAGTGTACACACATCAATTATTACATTTATTACACGACATTGAACCAATTCGCATCATTTGAATTTTGTCCAGTTGAGGTATAATTTCCTAAATAAGTCACCGGAAAAGTAGAAACTATGCTTGAAGAGTAGTTATGATCAATATGTGGTAAAAGTCTTCTATATTTTATAAAATCAGTACATGAATCTTTAATATAATTTTGTGACCTCATGCTCCTATGGTTTTCAATACTCGATTCATTAGTTCGTGAAGTAAAATGTTGTCATAGAAACCCAACACATTTAAAATGGGCCTTTCAAACACTAAATTAAAGTACCCCAACGAAAAAGAAATTGATTCCATACAAAAAAGTTATTTCTATGAAAAATGTATTAATTTACACACTGACTATTAGCTTATGAATAGAAATTTTTACACTTGGTTTGACATCACCTGTAAAACTTTTAAAATCTGCAGCGAGTACGTACGGAACTGCATCGATAACCTCTCCATACAACCACGGGATGTTACAGACGGGATGTGAAAACGTCTCAGTCGTTCCAAGGGACCAGAAGTTGGCAAAATAAAAATTGACTGAAGTCCGAAAGTAAGTCATTTTACTGGGAATAATTCTTTTATGACCTGGTACGAACTATGCACAAACTGTAAAAAATTGTCTCATTTACCCAAATTACACTGGAAAAAATTACTTTTTAAATATTATTGATTAAAGATAGCATAATATTCAATTTTCATAAAAGATGCATAGATGTACGTACAGGAAATTGTAATTACGAAGTCTTGATTCGAGTCTGCAGTTCTCAAAACGTCAATTTCGTACCAGAAATTTGTCGAAAAACACTTAGGTTGACGATAAACAAGCAAAATGACAGTTTAAATTTCAGTTAAACAAACCTCGACTTATGAACCTCTAGCATAACAGTGACACTAACTGAACGATCATCACTGTAAACATTTTTCTCAACTTTTCGGTAAATTTTATCGTAGAAGAATTAGGTTTATAACAGATCCCTTCTCTGTTATCAAAATGCCCCATAAACTATTCAGAGAATGTGATTTTCTATTTTAAAATCCCCAGTTGGACACTACTCGTAGATCATCGTGGCACGTGAGTGCCAACCACAGAGCTCTCCAAGTGAGAGCGGTTGAGCGTGTTAATTAAGCACTCCGTCAGAGAAAGAATGAGTTCGTCAGTCTCTCCTCAGTTACACGAAAGACAATTATTAGGATGTCCTACTTGGATGTTAGCTCATAGGATGCCCTTTCATAAATATAATAAACATTGATGGATAAGAATATTTGACCAGCCGTAATCAATGTATTGTTTGTTTAATTTTTAAGAACCGCTGCTCATTCATAAATTGAGGACGAGGCATAAAGTGCATCAAATGGATGAGGGTGCAATTTTAGTCTTTAAACTCAGGCTTATGATGTATTTCGTAGCATATTTGTATGAACGCATGATCAATATTCAGCACGATCAATGAAGAGTAACTGTTCATAAATGTATTTCAGCTGCCTCAACGGACAAGTATCTCATTTCTTCTAAGTTCATGCTCCGAGCTCGTTTCATAAGAATACTTGATGTGAAAATCGACGGCACGTAGCGTAGCCCAAGAATTTAACTCAGGCAATAGTTTCTTCAAGTAATTCCTGAAATCTCTGGTGCTGACTCATAATTTTTCTTGATGAATGTGAGCATCTGTCATTTTGCCTAGTCTTCAATTAGAATAAATGTTAAATAAAACTCTAAAGAATTAGTTTTGCCGCAGCTGAAATAGTTGGCTACAAAATGTGCAGCACTTATACTTATGAGCACCAGGTGAAGTGTTAAAAAATGATTTTTTATTAGAAATAATGTCCCCTAACATTTTTTACACACTCCAAATTGTTCGAAGCGAAAGAAATCTTTTAAGTAGAAAAACATTAACTAGGTCCATACATTAACTCTTTTAAAGCGCAGCGCAATTGTTAATTTTCTTGGAAAAAAATTTGTACTCGCCAGGAACATCATAAATAGCCAGAAAATTCTAGTTTGAGTTTGATCATTAAACTAAACTTTGAGTTAAGTTAGTTTAATTTTATTAATGACTGTTGCAAACACAAAATTTCATTATTCATTAAAGTAATCTGCTTACCTAAGCTGAGAAATCAGCCTACTTGGAGTAGGAAGGTCTAGAAAAGATACTAAAAAATCTGTCCTCTCTTTTGTTTTCTTCTTTCCCAGGTTGTGAATGCGTCCGAAGTATTGAAGGCTTTCACTGATGGTCAGGGAGTGCATTAATGCCAGCTCCTGTGCGAAAAAAGGTAGTAATTAACACCTTTTTTTAGTTGCTCATATTACAATAATATATTAGGTTATCTCACACGAAATGTCGCATTTAAGAATGGAAGAAAATAAATCTTGCAGAGTGGTTATTTTAATCAAAAAATAATCCTTCCTTCGTTATGATATTTGTGCAAAGCATACCCATGCATCCAGGGTATTTTACAAAAAAACAGAACCCTCTCACTGGTGGTTTCCCGTATCACTAATGCCATCATACATAAAAATATCACAAGTATTCAATTCAAAACATTCACTGCACACTTCAAAATGCAGCTTATAAATAGTATCTAATAGCAGGTCAAATCGTATGTTATAGCCATTTTTTTTTATTAAAAAACTAGACGACACGTGACCCGTAGGGTCAAATAAAATTTAT
>VOMN01056416.1:0-11161 GCA_014899125.1 Orchestia grillus
CGTGAGGGAGTACAAAAGAATCATCGAATAACCACCTGTAACAATAGTAACAATCAGGGAGGAGGGAGTGAGAGTGCTGTGAAATGCCTGTGAGGGGCCTCAGAGAGGGTAGTGAGGAAGCAGTCTCCAACGATTAGGACTTGATCAATAGAGAAACATTAAGTAAAGCAGAAAAATGAGAGATATGAAATTTAGTATCTTTTTCTTTAATTTTTGGGAGTGTGATAATTGAAAAATGAATGTAATATGAAAAAATGAAAGAAAATGCGAGAAAAATAAAAGGAAAGAGATAGGCAATGAAGGATAAGTCCGAGAGCACCTAAAGGAGAGGTCCCACAATACCTGAAGGAGAAGTTCCTGATAACGAGCGTGATGTCGTCCCTGCCCGACAGGTTGTTCTGGCGTGTGAGGTAGAGGTCGTGGTGCAGCCTCACGACCTTGTCCACCACCGTCTGAGCCACACTCGTCAGGGTCGCCTGCTCCACAAACTAAGTCCAAAATGGAGACTGCTGATGCTTTCAAAAAATTATCTGCGATCAAGCTCACAGCAACCTCACACTGGAAATAATTTGAATCAAAAGTACTCGATTGACTATGTTCGGATTCTAGCATTTACCAAATCTTTGCGTGCGTCCACGAAAAATGTACACATACATTAGCTTTAACTCCCGAACTATCCCGAGATATCTCGTAGCCGTGGTTGTATTCACACGGTCACTGTCGGTACCGTAGACCGTGTGAACGCCACGCCCTGCTGGATTCCTCAATTTTTGTATCTATGATACCGATTAGCCATGAAATAGCTCAATTCCCGTAGAATAGATAAACAGACGTGGAAGGTATCACTGATACCTTCCACGATATCAGTGAAGGTATACGGTATCACTGATACATAAAACTATTGGTCTTCATGATCGATGTACACATTTATTGAAGCTGAAGACCTGAGTGTTCTCTCGCTCGACACGCAGACACATAAACTGTGTAGTTCCAAAGTCACGTTTGTATCTCTGTATCAGTAGGGTTACAATCCAACGAAAATAAAGCAATCCAGTTTGGCAGTTACAACCACAAAATAAACAAAGGTAGGCTGGTAATTCAAGTTAAAAAACAGTCAAGGCAGAATGGCAGCCCCAATTAAAAATAATAATCCAGAATAATCAGCAGTTAAAACAAGAAATTAATAAAGACATCACTAACTTGTGTCGATGCGAGATGGAAAAGTATAGAACTATAAACGAAAACTTGAATGACAAAATTTTGCATCAAAATTATTAAATATCGAACTATATCGAACACAACCCTCACATGGGAAAAGCAAGTAACAATTTTAATTAATCAATCTGAAGGCATTTCTATTCGCACCAGAAATACTCCATAAAACAAACTACACTTGCAGTATTTTTACCTCCTCTACGTGGTGTCACCTTGCATTGTTGAACTAACTTTGTCTAGCACACTGAAAACTGACTGACCTGCTCGACGACCATCTGGGCGATCTCCTTGTTGACCTGGTCAGATCCCGTGGCCTCCTGGTAACTCTTGTACAGTCCGTCACTCATCAGCAAGAGGAAACTGTGAAATTAATATCAATTCAGGCTCTGAAGGTCAACATTACAGATTAGTGTTACAACGTACCTAGTCCTTTGAGGTAAATTCCTAGGGAACTTTAAAAGCAGGGGAAAAAGAGAGAAAAACCAACTTTAAAAATAACATCGGTAGTGGTAAGCGGCTCAGGGAACAGGAATCTAATCATCAGTGCTGAAATAAGACAAAAGTCAAACTGTAAATAAAACACACGTTCGAGACACGAGTCAGATTCCTGTAGCTTGAATCATACTGGCCAGATTTCATTATTAATCGGAACACGTAATCTTGATGTCAATAGAAACGTTGGCACACATCATATGTATAATATCTATTTTTATACCTTCAAGTAACCACCATATAAAATATATAAACACACAACAACAAGCGTCTTCTGCTCCCACCACACACACGCACATCAACACCAATGCGCCAGGAGGGCACACATACAGAGACCACACCTGCAGGAGTCGTCTATGGGCACGACGTCGATGTGAGGGGTGGAGCTCACGGGCTCTGCCGTGGCGGGGCTCAGGATGTCAAATTCTTTGTAGCCTCCTTTGAGGAAATAGTTGCCTATGCAGCGCGTGATCTCGTGGTTGCCTAATCTCACTCCTGGAAATAGAGAGAGAAATTTTCTAGATTGACAAAATCGTTCCTGGAAATGGAGAACAAGAATTTATAGACTGACAAAATATTCCTGGAAATAGAGAAAGAGTGTCTATGCTTGACAAAATCAATCCTCTCAACAAAGAGAAAGAGTCTCTGGATTGACAATCTCACTTCTGGAAATGAAGAGAGAGAGTTTCTGGATTGTCAATTTCCCTCTTGTGAACAGAGAAAGATTCTCTGGATTAACAAACTCATTCCTCATAAAACAGACAAAATCAGTTTTTGGATTAGGACACGTACTGTTGGTAAAGTACAGAAACCCTTCTGGAGTCCCGTAACACTCTTGGGAACAGCTTACAGATTTCTCATTTTTTTCTTAACTCATGAGCTACATTACCTTCAATTTTCTCCCTGTGGAGGCCGAGGGCAGCCAGCCGCTGCAGCTCCTCATGGCTGCTGGTGGTGTGGTCCCGGCTCAGTTGCTTCACCTTCAGCACCCCGCACCTGGTCAGCGCCGCACAAAACAACACGTAAAATTCACCTCACAACGCACGCAGTTCATCTATAGGTTACCATCCCAAATCCGTCATTCGACAACACCGTATTCCGTGATAATTTCAATTAGCAGGACGGCCGCAAGCTAAGACTATGCAGGGTTTTTAAGAATGCTTATTTGAGGACCCCATGCAGTCCAGAATTTCCCATCGTACAGTGAGCCTCAGGTTCGGAAGTTACTAATTGTTTTAAGAGGTTCAGCCTTTGATAGGAATGTAGATTTGAATACAACATACTTCAGTTTACTAGAGGTAAAGAATCATATACCGCCATCGGTCGTCCGAGAAGCATCCTACCCTATTGGGGCTCACAAATTGTGCCTTTCAAAGGTGAATGCACTATTTTTCATTTCATAATGATGGCATTGCTGTGTTATATGATAGCTACAATATAATCCATATGCTTTAAATGTTATAAAATCAGTATTGAAAGAAAGTATGACAACACTCGGCCATTGTCAGTTTGTGCCAAAAGAAGTCCAAAAAATACAAGCGAATTGGTGTCAAGATTTTTTTTTTGCTCAATCAACTATTCGGCGAGCTTGCTGATACGAACTTAAAAAATGCGAAATATGTTAAATGAAGTAGACCCGTTCTTGGTGGGAAAGAGCACATGAATATCTAGTAAAATTAAAATAAAATCACTGCATTTCCATTTAATTCCTGACAAACTAAGTATATCCACCATTTACACTCATGAAACTTCATGTCCCCTAGATGCATTAAAGGGAATTCATTTCTACAGGAGATGAACTTGACCCCATTGAGTTACAAAATATGCACGAGGCTGATGTAATATGAACAGTATTGTTCAATGAATGCTTTTACTGACATCCCTCAATCAGCCAAAACTAGACTAAACGTATCTTATAAAAAGACACGACAAAAAGAATGATGAGTCAACTAAGCAATCCAAGGCAACATCTATGGAACAATAGAGGCAACGAAAAAGGTGAAACTCCTTCAGATTGAAAACATCAATGCAAGACTAAATTTTTTTATTCTTTCAATAAAAATCAACAACTAGCAGAAAATTATTCAAATTTATCACGCGAAATTATTCCATTCAATCCAAAATAAACTGACACAATTATGAAAAGAAATTAAAAACCTCACGAATGACTAGAGTAATAAATTTATAAGGTGTGGCATAGGTTTCATACACTTGTGAACAGCTATACTACTTAGAACATTTTCACAATGCAAATAAAAGCCTAAAAGCAAACAACTTTTCAAATGGAACAGAAATGGCGAGACCCTCAATAAAAAATGCTACAGCAGCCATTAACTTCTCAGTCTGAGGTATTCTTAAGTTTTCTTGTCCGTACATCCACTTGTCTTCGTCTTGTCCTTACACCCACTTGCCCGCACACCCAACTCGTCTGCACACCCCACTCGTCTGCACACCCCACTCGTCTGCACACCCCACTNCCCACTCGTCACACCCCCCTCGTCTGCACACCCACTTGTCCTTCTTGCAGAGCAGCGCGCGCGAGTCCCCCAAGTTGCCCACATACAGCACCCCTCCGTGGATGAGAGCCACAACCGCAGTGGTGCCACATCTGATCTGCTTCTCCAGCTCCTAAGCAACACTTTCTTCATGAATGCATGATTTCAACAACTGTTCTCACAATTTTATAAAAGAAAGTGCTAAAATGTGTATTGATTAATGAAATATTGTTGGCATTTTTTTTAATCACCATTTTAGAAGAAAAATTAACAACTTAGTTTGTGTAAGACTGCATAAATAATAGAATTTGGCCTGAAGCATAATAGCATATGCAAGCAAAATTTTTTTTTAATTTGATTACTGATGCTGCTCTCATCAGCAGCCTATTCAGAACTGGAGTCGATAATAGAGATCCAATTGGTTAAAACATTTGCCATCCTTAGCCATTTACACCAAGAGCATCCATGAAGAAGAGCACACCTGAAGTCTGGCCAGAGTCTCAGGGTACTTCCTGGCAGCTTCGACCTGCGACATGTCTTCAGGTATTTTGTCGAGCAGCTGCGTGCGCTCAGCAATGCAATGGTCGATGGACTCCAAGAAGGCCTCCTCTACAGCATGGAAGGCTGTGGCGAACACCTCCCTGACTTTCTCTCTGCTGCTCTTCGGGGTGATTTGTTCAAAACTCAGCTCAGCTGGTAAGCGCTGAAAGAAATTCAAAGAAGACCTAGTAGAAACATGAAGCTTTTATACAAAACATTAGAGATGTTTGACTATGAGGAATTCTCTACCAAGATGAACAGAAAATGAATACAAAAAATACTATTTTCTAGGTAACTGCATAAACACTGCAACTCAGTTTGCAATTAGATTTTCAAAATAAAATGATTTTTGAGACAATTACTATAGACAGCAGTGTTTTAACACAGAAAAACTGAAATTTCACAAGCTGTTCCAATTCTCTGCCAGAAAATATGTGCTGAATATTGGTACATGCAATTACACACTTTACATTTACATATTTAAAACTTGTCAATAATATAAATAGCTAGGTATATTTAGCCTAAATAAATGTTGAGAATGATATTTCATAAATCTATAGAAATTCATTACAAGGAGAGGGTTTGATAATTCCTTATGTTTGATTTATAAAGCTAGAGAACTGCATAATAATAACAATAGGATGAGTAAGAAGGAACTCACTGTTAGTAACAGAGTTGTGTAGTATCTTCCTACACCAACATGTTACAAGTTGAGGCAAAGGTGAAATGTTAACAAAAATTTATTTGTCACATATTAGTTACAAACAAAGAACATGTTAGCAAAAAGAATGCGGTTTATAGTAAGAACTTAGCTACTGATCAGTACCTACTCTTCAACATTACCAATTTATGCAATGTTGGTCATATGAGACTCCTATAAAATTTCAGTGGGTGGTGACTTCACCAATAAACAACTTTACAGTATATCTCAGAGTCCTTCTTATTCACTTATGCTTGTAAGAAAATTATTTACATTATGTTGGATGAAAAATGTAGATATGGTATGCACAAACTCGATTGCCTATATAAACAGAATATAAAACTTCACCTAAGTTATCGAAAACCAACCCTGTATCTCAGAGTCAGAGTGTTAGACCCTTTCCAAGCATTGTAGTTACTTCCCATAATTATTGTTTTTCATTTTATAAGTGAAGTTACAAGCCAGGTTTCAATGACTTCAGCAAGTGGTTTCAGTAAAGTTTTATTCCATTGCTTCAAGGTACCTTGTAGAGAATGTCTCTAGGCTTTAAACATTCAAATTAAATGATTTTTAAGGATATATTTCTTTAGCACCATCACTGCTATCACGTTTAGCAAATAATTGGTATTGCTTGCCAAGACTCACCTGTGATGCAAAGTAGGCAGCCTTGGCGCCATCATGGCCATCAAAGACAGCATAGAGATACGTTTGGTTTTCCCTGTCCAAGCAAAAGTGGATGCTGCGGTCTTCATACTCGTGTGCAGAACAGGGAGTCCCATCCTCTCGGTATACCTGATTTGCCGACATACCCACTCCTGCTCAAGTTAGATGCATACAGTTGTTTCATATAAAAACAATGAATGCAAGTAACTGTCATTGAGAAACACATAAAAATTTCTTAAATTAATTTTTTTGAATAAAATGCAAATTCATGCTCAAAATTTCAAAAACCTCTAACAAACATGTCAAAAAATTCAGAAATAATTCAGAATACAGTAAACCCTCAATAATTCTGGATTTACAAAAATTGGGACTTTTTGAGATCAGAGATCTGTTTAATAATTCAAATTACACAACAAAGTCTGGATTTTGATAATGACCAATAAGTTTCAATAAAAAAATGGGCATGGCAAGCAATGTAAATTAAAAGAAGTTATTTTTTAAACTGACAAGTGTTAACATTTGTTTTGCATGCCTTTAAATGTATCAAATTTATTCCACCAGTTATTTTATCAATGGGTGCCTATTTACAAAAAAACTTTACCAAAATCCAGACAAGTTCTCTTCCCTCATGATGTCAAGATCTTAAAAGTTTACTATACATGGACATGGATTTTATCTAAAATTTCACAGAACACACAGTTTCTGCCTTTAATTTAATGCAAAACTTACCAGAAAGAGGGCAAGTTGGCAAGCCATCTGTCCAAATATCATTATGGACATAGCCACTGAATCCTACATCCAAACAGGCTGGTCCCACAGGAGATGGCATAACTATCCACCATGGGTAAGAAGTCCAAAAAACTATTATAATGGCTAACAGTCTGAAAAATGAAAAACACTGACAATACAGATATGTACATAAAAGTTACAATTTATATCACACTTTCTAAACATAAAAAACAGTCAACATTTTTACAAGTAATACATCAAATAATGCCTGATTATGACTGACTAAATTATTTGCCTAATACATACAAATTTTATAGAACTAATTTCTATTCTGTATCTATTACAGTGATTCTACTATATCTGGATCACAGGGTGTGCATAAGACAAAGACAATTCTTTGTTCACATGAAGGTTTCTGAAAAATAAGCCCTTCAAAATTATGGTTAAAATCCACTTTACTTTTACCAACTACACAGAGCATCCTATTCATTTTATAACCTTCATTTTAATCCCATTGGATAGATTTTCCTATTCTGAAAGTTGGAAAATTTATTTTCAAAAGAAAAATATAGAAAATGTTAAATGGAAAGATATTCAAACCATTCCCATACTAATGAAATATGATGCCACAAACAACAGAAGTTCTGACTACTACTATTATGTGCATTATGTTATGTCAATAAAAAAAACCTATCCTTATCTAAATCTAAATTATGCATATAATCCATACGGAAACTATACAACACTACCTAAAATTTAATATATTGAATTAAATTAATGAGTATTCTTATAGAACTAGTTTCAATTTTTAGGTAATAACAAATCTATGTCTGAAAGAAATATAATATTTACAGAATGGAACCTCAACAATGAAATTTAAAAAAATTCATATCAGTACAAATAAAAACCTATAAGATTACTTTTTCTTATTCAGTTTAGTCAAGGTTCTTGTCTAAACTGCTAATAGGTTTACAATTAGCATCCAAAACACATTGCACCCTTCTTCTTATCAGTGTTGAGGAGAGTAGAAGCAGACTACTTCTGTTTCTTTAGGACGTCTAGATTGCTTCTATTGTACATCCATCAGGCATGCATATGTATTTCAGGACTGCAGTATTAAGTATAAACCTCCGGATGTACTTCAATTTATCTATCTCCACTAAGTAGTAGCTCCACTGTTGGTCCAGCAATCCACAGCTATGCTAGATCTGCAAGCAAAACAATTTCAGATGCTGAGAAATGAAGGCATTGCAGTAGGTAATGTTCTATATTCTCAGATACTCTTAAGAGGCTACAGAGAGGACTATCCTGCAGCTTGAATTGACACAAATGGGAAGCAACTCCTACATGGCCAGCACACAGTCAACAAAGGGGAATCTCAGCTCTGAGAAGAAATAATTAGGCATGAGGTCCAATAGAGTCCCTTACTTTAGAAATAAAAAGAGCTGCAGTGCTTGATTTCATTAGTCATTTTCAGTCTTCATTCCAGATCTTGAAATATTCTTGTTTTGATCTTTGAGGTAATTCAGGGGTAGTTGCATGAAAAAGAACACTCCTCTCATCGCTGTGAGCTTCATTTGCTCCCTGGTCTGCCCTGGTTTACAGCTCTCCATCCACATAAAATGTGATTTGAAGAGCAAAGAAAGGAAGACGTTATTTGGTATAGACTAGGAAATATGGAATCTACACACAGATATGTTCCCACACAGTATTCCCTATGCATTCTATCGTGCAAAGTGGGGATTATCATATATTCTGGTGAGAAGAGTGTATAACATTCATTCTCAGCAAAATTTCATATAAATTAATTCTACATCCAAAACTTGAATAAAAAATAGATGTACATCATAAATGATCTATAGAATTCAGCTTTAAGGTGTATAATAGATGCTTACAAGACAACACCAATTTTATCCCTTGAAACAAAATCATTCATTATGCCATTAAATTTTTATTTTGAATATTTTGTTTGAAATGATGTAGCAAGAAGAAACGCAATGATCTTGAAGCACAATCAATGTCTCTATGTTTAGGTTCATTTATCAGACCCAGCAAGAGTTACATGGCTCATAGAGTAAATTATATTATAGATAGTATTGGAATAAAAATGTTTCTAAAACTCATAAAGTTCCAGCCTTGTTTGTTAAAACCTGGCACTGCTAATTTTGAGGAAAAATGTACCAATGAATGTTTCTGCTATTGAATCATTATCACCAAATGTGGTCAATTTTGCCTTTAATACCTATTCAAGTTGTGAATATAAATATGCGAAAATATTTTTCCATCTGGGTCAACATCTGCAGTTGGCTCAGTCTTTGCAATTTTCACCTACTGTATGCATGTCCCATCTGTGGGTATGTCTACATTTTGGCATACAAATACCATCCATTCAATCCTTGGCACAAAGTTTGATTGCCATACTGCAAGCATTGAAGTAACTCAAAAATAGCCAGTTAAATAGAACTTTACAGTACTAATATACTCTTAAACTGTACTCAAGATCATACAAAATAATTATAATAACACTTGTGGAGATTTCTGATATAAAATTCCCTATACATTAGCAACAACTGATTCAAGTTTGTAATTTCTTTTCTAGTTTTACTATCTAACAAATTTTCATTTTTAATATGTTTATACAATGTATCAGTGTTTTGGAAATTTATTGAAAATGAAACTTGTTCAAAGTATTTAATTTTATACTAGATGAGCTTATAGGAACTTGATTCTTTGTTCTGTTATTATGATATAAGTTGCTACCTTGATTCTTTTATTCATCAATTAAATACAGTATCTTTTGTTAGAATTACTATAGACTGCACGCTTGCAATGGGTCCCAGGTCATTCTGATATAAATGATAATGAAGTAGCTCAGCCTAGCTGATAGATTTGCTAACCTGGGATGACAAAATAACAAATCTATTGGAATTGGTCTTCATTACAATGAGTATTTTTCAGAATTGAAGAATAAATTTATGGACATGTGGTACAACAAATTACATTCTCAATTAGTCTTGAATAAAGGCTCATTTCTTAAAAATTTATTGTATAAGCCCAGCATGCTTATGTCCATTGGAGACACCTCTTATGAGGTGAAATGTACATCTAGTCATTTGAGAATGGGTCGTGCAAGTGTTCAAATCTACTTACTTTGATTCAACATGAGTCCAACCCTAGACTAACTTTCTTGCTATTTTTCTAAGACCATCTCTCATTTTATCTTGCATTGTTAAAAGTTCAGTTTATAAAGATTATGAGTTAAATTAAGCTTGTAAAGGATAGGTGTTTACTTTTGCTTGCACAATATATTAGGATGAAGAAACTATTCTTTTGGTATAAGAAAATAAATATCCCAATTCCCACTGGTAATCTTGAAAAAAAAACAGGTTAACTCTTCTCATTTTGAAGTAGGAGTCAAATGTCTTAAATGCTAAGCTTAATGATTAAATAGGATCACTAGTTTCTCTGTCTAATTAGAGCTTTACTCTGTAGTACAATTTGGAAATTTATTATGCAAGTATTTTTTGGTAAACGTACCAGTAATTGTATAAAGGTTTGTGCAAATGAAATATATTTACTAGTTGTAATACATAACAATCATATAACATGATGGTGAACAATTTTATGTAACTCCACTGGAACCTTGGATGTCCCCCACTGTGAGTCTTGATATGTGAAGCCTGACCTTAGACTTTCATTAATTATGCATCTTTAGAACAAGTTTTCAGTTCTGGTGGTTTTCTTCTCATAAAGGCCAGTGACTTCACAAGGGATCAGACAGCTTCCCTCATCTCTTAAAACAAAAAGTGAATAATTTTCTTCTTAGCTTTAGGTGTTAATTTTCTTTGCATCTTGTGAACCATTTGCTGAATTTAACTTAACGGTGCTTAGGTTCTGGGTGGTTACTTTTACTTCCACCCTCGTTCAACTTCCACTTATTCATCTTTTAAATTAATGTGGAGCAGACGTTGTTTCATTCTTCACTGGTCAAAAGATAATTCTTTCTGACAAATAACTATCACACACTTTACTCTGCTTCCACTTAGCTCTAGCACTAGTGCGAACACCCACTAGGTAGAGCAAACACCGAACAGAGTAGAGTGAAGACTCTTTTCATTTTTAAGATGAGCTTAAGCTAGATTCGATGTAATTTAAATTGAGTTTTATGAAACAGCTGCCCCACTCTACAGTGCACTAAAACTTGCATCGCATCCTGATGACACCAAATCCCACATTGCATCCTGATAGCTTACTTGATGTTACTTGATGTAGATGCTGTGCATCGCCTTCATGGGCATTAGCACCCCCTCTCTGCCAAAGCTTCCTT
>VOMN01056428.1:0-12660 GCA_014899125.1 Orchestia grillus
AGAACTGGAGGGTGTTTTGACTGAAGAATGGGCTAAAATTCCTTTGGAAACAATTCAAAATTTGTATGAATCAATACCTCGGAGAATTGAGGCTGTAATCGCCTCAAAAGGGGAATCTACACCATATTAAAATATATTTTGTTGATTTTCCAATGTGTTTCTATTGTTTTGTCCAACCCCTGAATAAATCCGGCTCAAAAATTAATAATAAAATTTAGGTTTGAGCGTATTGTATAGTTACTTTCTACCAAGATTACCATTAACAATTGAAGCTAATGAGGGAGAAAAATTCATGACTAGGAAATAAGTTCAACACGATAGCTGATGATGATTAGCTATTCAGCAGTTAGAAGCCGTTTCAGGAATTGTGTTTTAAAATTTGATTTTATCATGGTACTTTCGTTGTATTTTAGGAAGCCTTCAGCACACGTAATGATTAATACGCGCTCTTTAATAACTTTCTACCTATTTCCTTCAAAAGACATTATGAAGGCTAATAAGCCCATAATTTTGAACATGAATGAAGAAAACTTCAATTTTCTTACCTAAGTTCCAGCTTGGTCACGATGCTTCCCAAACAGCCACCAATATCGATGCAGCTTGGAGAGAAGGCTCCAGAAGTGGTAGGACAGACACTCTGCTGTGGGTTTTGGACGACACTTGCCCTCGAATGTTTATTGTGAAGAGTGCATTACCGTCCTCTTCCTTCTTCACCTTCATGGTTTTCATAACACAACAGCAAAATTGCTGAAGCCACCTTCGCACTGTCCCATCACCGTGAAGCCGTGCTCTACAAGTGACGGTCAAGCACTAGAGATCTTGGAGCTTGTTTAAAATGCGTTTTGACCAAGCTTGAAATCATGTAAAAAAAGTTATGTTTCCTATACTTTAACATTACAAATTTATTCACTTTAATTAGCTCTTTGGAAGAAAATAAATAAAAATTATTCGAGAGCGTACAGTAGTCTTTAAATATTAAGAAGTTTGCCTAAAATACATTGATAATACCATGAAAAAATTAGATTTCATATCGAATTCCTGAAACAGTCATTATTTTTCGAAATACCTGAAAATACGAAGCAGGAAGTCTTCACTCGTAACCTGAGCGTCAGGTGCACTGTGCACATCAACAGTTGTGCTGTGGCACCAGTTTGCCACAATGCTCCGACCAAATTCGAAATTTAATTCTTCTAATTAATTCACAATACTATTCTAACCGTTGAGAATGCGTGTCCGCGTTAGTTCGGCTTACAAGGGAGCGTCATGGTTACATCATTTCAAACCATTCCGTGACACACGATCTACGATCTGTCCGCAACTAGGAGAGAATTTTCCTAACCCAAATCTGTACGCCGCTTTCTTTTATTTGTTCGATATTTTCTTCCAAACTTGTGTTAAAGTTCAGTTTTCGTATCACGTAGATAGTCTATGTTGAAATTTTACTAATCCTAAAATCAGAACCATTCAATCTTCATGTATCGCGTAATAAATATACAAGGACTGAAATGGTAAAAGAGAATCTTAAAAAAAATTATTTCGAACATTTTGACCTTGGCTTATACGAAATCTGTCGCATTAAATTTGTATGTATGTTACCCAGTTGATTAATTTCCCCCTATTCAAAGTAGATATACAAAGAAATTTCACAATTTCAGCGAGAATATCAAGTGAATAAAAGTTTTATGCTACAGATGCCGTTGAAAGTCAGCCAAGGCTCTAAATCCTCAAACGAAATTTTTAGGATTTCTTTGCCGGTTTTTCCCAGTGAATGTGCTATGCGGAAAAATAATACATAAACCCAGGCAATAAAATTTACTTGTGTATAGTCTTCCATAAACAAGTGAGACTTATTTAAGCAGCCAAGTACCAGACCCTACACAAAAACTTTGGGAACCGACCCATCGTTTGCAACCAAATGTGAATATTTGTGTCGTGAACCAAGATGCAATTCGACGCTGTTTGCAGAAACGTTTTAGATTCATGTTTTGTACTGGGTGCAACAGGTACCTGAAAGTAAAGTTACGTATGCAGAAAAAAGAACAAAATTATGGCATAAATGACCATTGACCGTTACATGTACAAGATTATAGAACTAATGTAGGATGTTATTCGATGAAACTTCCGTCTGGGTCAATGACAGGCTCTGGGCGTTCTCGAACCCATCTTCCGGCACTCATGAGGTATATTGAGAAAAGGTATATCATGGGATGAATAATAGCTACCCAGAAAGCCATAACGTTGTGGTGAACATGCTTGTTGAAGGCCCTTTCAGCAACACCCCTGACGTAGTAGTTCAAGTGCTTGACATCAGGGGAGTTTAAAGTCCACATTGAAGGAGAACTAAAGGATTGTTAGTTGCTCCGAATATTTTAGTTTACTCACGAAGCGCTTGACTCAGGTCACTCTGTTCTTCTGGGTTCCCTGTTTCACGTGCGCCTTATGACGGAGGTCGTCATGAGGCACACGTCGGATGATGCCCTCGTCAACACCGCCGAATGCCCTCATAAGCTTCCCAGGGCCCCGTTGAATAACAGCTTGCATGGAGACGATGAATTTGAGCGTATTTGTTCTTTTGAAGTGCCTTCAATATGTATCCTTTCTTACGAAAAATTGTTTCCGTCTCACCAATGATGCCCTCCAGTTTTCTTTGAACTTTAAAAACGAATAACAGAGGTTGATTTTCAAGACGGTTTTGACCTTGAAATCGGAGCGACCAACGGCCGAGAAAACGATAGGAGCAAATATCGTCATTTCTTAGATTATCTAAGCTTCTATCATGTTCATCTGCAACAGAATTGAAGGTGTTTCATTGGTGTATTAGCAAAAAAACATCACTTGAGTTTTCAAGTATTTGCCGCCATATGTACGTTGAAAGGATTTTTTTCATAGAAACTGAATGCAATTGCCTATCGGTGAGAATTTTTTAAAACAAGCAGACAAAATCAAACTTTCTCTTTTAATATTGAATCATGACTGATACTGTCATATTCCGATGCCTAACGTATACAGAAGTTCAATTAGATGAGAGGAAGAGCATTCGAAGTTACTCTTGTCTATCCCTTGTCCAAGATATTTTAAAAATCTGGAGGAACATAGCAACAGCAATCTTTAGTTATAAATAGATGAATTCGAATCATTTACTAGATTTTTCTCTTCAGATGACTTTTCGCTGCCCTTTCATGATTACTATTGCTCTATACAGGCTGCAGACCGCAGTGGAGGTCAAATGAAAATTTCAAACTTGCTCTTTCGACGAATCAAAGTTGGATGAATTTAACCTCATTTCCCACATATCGGCAAGAGAACAGCTACAAAAACTGGATAAGTAGAAACATCTTAGCTGAGAAATATTTCTTATTTTTGAACAGACTGAATAATATTATGAATCCGCAAAATCCGACTATCTCACTAGCTAATAATAGCTCAGTGTTACTTCTTTGCTTGGTCTGTCCGTCTGTTACGCTCTGAAGGATGTAGATAGGAAAAAATTCCCGAGTCGTATTTCTAACCAATCAGCGAGACTGTCAGAAAAGGCAGTCCGTATCAGTGATACTGCAAATAACATAATTTCATGTCAGAGTTACGGTAAATAATAGGGCATCTGAGAAATTAGCTTCATTTGTCCAGCCATTTTTGGCGGGATGCGTCTACTAGTTTCTAATAATCAGCGAGACTGTCGGAGGAGGCAGTCCGTATCAGCGATACTGCAAATAACAATAATTCATGTCAGATTTACCGTACATAAGAATGCATCTCAAGAAATGACCATCGTTGGTCCCGTCATTTTGGCGCGGCGCGTCTACAAGTAATTTCCTAGAATCCGTCAATGCTTCCAGTCGATACTTGATACTAACAGAGCAGCTTATGGAATTAGTGAAGGCTGAAAAATTTTCCCTGAAGAGCTGCAATATCAGCTTTCATTGGTTAAATGCACGAACAGTTCCTGTTTCTTTTCTAAATACCACAAGTGCTGAACAACAGTCTAATGCTATCAAATGAAGGCAGTAAATTTTTATTTTTGCAGCATCGGTCCACATTCTGTTCAATCTATGAGTCGACCTTTAGATAGAATACAAAGGAAATGCACTCTGACGATAATTCACAGTGGCATGTTACGTAGATTTATATGAGCAAAGATCGCTGCATCGGAGCGGTGCTCTTCCTGCTGAACGCCCGGCATTCTTGCATATTCGGATGCACAAAACGCGCATCTGAGGGAATATGAAGTCAATTGTGGACTTTTTGCTTCTCGATTTCTGGGATAAGCTAAGATGTAATTTGAGGAAGCTTGCATATAAACATTTTTAGAAATTGATAAGCCCGAATTAAACCTCGAAAAATAATTGATACAGTTTTCTTACGCTCAATTCACGATGAACGAAAGATAAACTCAAATCCACAGGACGGCAAGTGCTCAAATAACAATGAAGACAAATTATAAAACCTTTTTAGTTTCCACCCTCGGGCATTTTACTCGACCACCTTGGAGATGCGCTTTAGTAGCGAATAATTTTAAGTATGGAACTAAAAAGTGAAAATATTTCCCCACGACAACACGCTAAATCAGAAGTGAGGAGTCGTTGAATTTGGTAATACTTCTCGCTGGAGTCCGAACAGGCACGGCACACAACAAAACCGGCACGGTTTTCTAAATGTATTCAATTCTCACTGAATGAATGGCTTAAGATGAAGAGCAACGTGTGACTACCTAATTTGATTTGATGACAACTCTTTCAGACCTCTATTGTGTCAAAAATCTGATCGCAAAGTGCTTCATGAACAAGCTTTTGAATGCACTCACCTGTTAATAGCTGTGCTCGTAAAAATACTTTTATTCTAATTATCATGGCTCTTCGTGATCCACTCTGCTTCATACATGAATTTATTTTCTCCTTGCTTTTATCATCCATGGAACTAACCGCGAGGAGACTAAAAAAGTTCTACGAATCGGAAATATTCCTAAACGGCCAAATGGAAAATCCCCACCACGATAAGCCGCTTGGGGAGAAGAAAAGCAGTTGTCTAAACCTATAGTGAGCCGTCTAAACCGAAACGTTCAATTGCTGATGGCGAGAAGAATAAAGTGCGAAGACCAGCAGACATCGACTTTCAGCCAGCACAAATATAGCAATTTATCGACCATTATAGACGCTGTTTCGTCGAACTCATTCTCTGAGGATGGTTATCGTCGGCAGTTTAGGTACAGATCCTCAGCAAATCGCACTTACTTTATGACGTACGAGGGCGGGAGAGAGGCCCATCGTGCAAATCATTTCGCTCCCGTGCACAGACTTAAGGCCGCTTCTGAGTGTGGGATTGTCCGTTTTGAAGATAACTGAGTGGCTTATTATTTTTGGCATACCTCTGAAACCGTGTTTTTATCGTCAATAAACGGCTCTTTTAGTATTTCGGTCAGCAAGGTAATATTCGCCTAGCTGGTGATCAATCCGTGCATAAACTTGCGTTAACAATATGATTGCGTTTCGGATGAATGACTTCAGAAAACTTTGAAAAATTCTAATTTGATATGACTCCACCTTAACTTTCAGTATATTAAACAATTAAAATTGTGATATATACTTTAGAGCCCACATTTAATGTCTTACTTATAACGCCCTTGAGTGCAAACAACAAAATAAATTTTGATGAACAGACGTAGCCTAATTTATACTGCTTTGTTTGTTATTTAACATTATAAAACTATTAATTTTCAGTTTCGCGTTGACTTACGAACTTCAAGTTTCCACTTCAATAAATATTCCATGCTTGATAACTTAGAATCTTAAGTTGAGAATTTTCGATTAAAATATCGTCGGTGATACAAATTTGTTCGTATAGCAGATGTTGCATTAATTAACAATTTTGAAGTCAAAAGTGATTACTCAAGAAGAAAAAAGACCTGCTGTTCTCCTCCATTAGACTTTTTTGTAAGTCGTTCCAGTAAAAGTGCCGAATTGAAATTGGATGACAATTTTGTGCTATGAACCTTGCAGACATACTTTTCTCGAGCGTGCTCCTTATCTTCACTGCGATTTAGTTTACTTACTTTATTTTGTAGGTTAAGGTTTGGAAATATCCCTTGGGTTTGATATTTATTACTCAAGCCTAGCTTTAATATCAAACCCAGGGGACGCTTCCAAATCTTAGCCTACAATATGGATCCTGGGCGACCCTTACTCTAATAAATTAGTATATTTAATGAGAATACTTGCCTGCAGGGCATCTTGGAGCAGTTTAGAGCTGAACAACGCACACTCACCGTTCAAACATTCTAGTTCAATTTGGCATCCTAAGTGCTCTACGCTATTTTCTTAACAAAATTCCCTTTTGTACAAAAATTAAATACGTAGTAATTACGCAAAACAGGTCTAGTAATTAGTTCGGGAAAACGCGAGGAAAAAATTATTTTAATGTTGCACGCTATTGACTCCAGCTCATGCATTTTATACTTCCACCCCCTACAAAGTTGGTAAATTTATTGCTTAAAATTCAATGTATCAATACAACAGATCCCCAACGAATTATATGAGTGATCCAGCCTCACAGTTCACAAAGCAACGCGGACGCTCGTATGCAGGAGACGGCAGCAGCCTAGGCGCCCAGTTCGCACTGATGGGAATAAAGTGCTGGGAGCAATCGGAACTTCTTCCACAAGTACGTTGGCTCTCAGAGAGACCTTTTTTCCGGGGATGTTTACCATGATTATGATAAAAAACCGACTCAACATTTGAACGTCAGGAAAGCGGTAATGATTCCAATGATGCTTATGAAAATCGTAATTGTTGTCACATAATCAAAAAGTCCAGTGAATATAAATTATGCATAGCAAATATAATGATAACTTTGAGCCAGCTAGGTTGATACGACCAAGTTGAAGAAAACAATATGGTATCGGAGATGAATATGTTACTAATCAGCTCATAATGGCTACTATGATTATTATACACATTTTTGCGAATTGAAAATTGTAAAAAATTATGAGAAATGAGTATCAGAATAGATACGTACTCAACCGAGAGTAACGTATCCAGCCTTTTATGAGCCTTCTTGGGTCCCCGTCCGGGAGAGATTTGCTTCCAATCTTTTTTGTGCAAAAAATTGCTCAATAACTTATCCTCACAACCAGAAGTAAACTTCTGATCTAATTACAATTTTTTTATACTCTAGCCCTCGATAAGAATTTTATGCGAGCCTTACTTTTAAAGTAATAATGAAAGAATCGGGAGCGCGTATTGGGCAACTGCTGAAGACCGTGAACCTGTTAAGCTCGTGTTCCTTCGATGCTGTGCCCAGCTCGGACAGTGAGCCCTGGCCTGAAGGTGCGGGCGGTATTTTGAGGACAGAATTTTCTAGTGCTCACTGCAGCAACGGAGCGATTTTCCGATTTATGGCTATTGTCATGACGACAGAAGTGTCGAAGAGGACCCAGAAAAATTGATAAGTGACGTTAGATGAATATTGAATCACAGACCATGCGGGCACTAAAGGTGAGAGCGGTCTGATATTGCTGGATTTGAGGCCATCAGATACAAACTGCATCGCTCCTGGGAACTTGGCTTGTCTTTTTCTCAGCTGCTGTTGTTGCGGACATTATACAAGGTGGTGCAAAAGTCACTTCATCATTTTGACCATCAATTACACAACAACTACTACAGCTATAAAAATGCACTACATAAGAAATTAAAAATAAAATTTTGCAAATTTCTCTTATATCAATAAAATGGGTTTGCAGCATATTTTGTACTGAAAAATCATACAATTATCATATCCCAAAAATGTCGAAATACAGCAAAGACCAATGAGCAAACAGGGTGAAGTGTTATTTCTCTCGCCATAAATCGGTAGTTGTAGTACAGAGGGACTTCGTATGAACATTTAATCAACAAAGGCTTGCTCAACATTGCATTATTGCAATTATTCCAAGATTCAGAGATTTCGATCCTACAGCAGACAAAGAACTCTCCGTCAGACCGAGATCGGTACGAAATACATGAGTTTCATGGTGAACGACGTGTTTCATTGGGTGTTTCATTAGGTTAAAAAACATTGACTAGGCTACATTCCAATCAACTAAGAATTTCATGAAAACCATTGTAACGCACCTGGACAAAAAATTTTAAACTGTTTTCATACGAAATTCAAGTAACACAATTGTTGAAGTTTACAGACCGTCAGCAAAGAAAGGGCTACACACGCGCGTTGCTATGGCGGAAGAATACTGAAACTTTTACCTTGTACCTAATTATGTCAGATGACATCCCATATCCATATCAATGGGCATCTTAACGAACAAAACTGCCGATTCTGGTGTGATAAAAACCCTAGCATATTCCACGAGCAGCCACTTTATGCACAGAAGGAAACTGTCGGGTGTGGCATAACGAGTACACACATCATTGATCCATACTTCTTCATGGATGTTGATGGTTCAACCGTGACAGTGTAAGGTGACAACTACCGAAAAATTACCCAGGAATACTTATTGCCACGACTGGAAGATTTGGACAGGCAGAATTACGGTTCCAACATGATGGGGCAGTACCACATGTACAGCAAGAGAAACCGTGACAATACTAAGAGCTGCTGTTCCTGGTCTTTTAATTTCACGTTTTGGTGACTTTCCATGGCCACCAGGTCTCCTGATTTAAACCCTGCAGATTTTCTCGTGCGGGGATACCTTAAAGAGAGGTTTACGTCAATGTAACTACTATTCTCTGCGAGTTTAAAAACATCATCAAAGAAATCAACTGAACTACTCCGGATATTTTGAAAAAAGTCATGAAAAACATTGCACTCAGAAGATAATTGTGTTCAAATAATAACGGAAAGCAATTGAAGGACAACAAATTTAAACAATAAAGCATCAAGATTTTCTGTTTCATTTCATATGTAACCTATTTTGTAGCTTCAATAGTTGCCGCGTTATAAATGTTCAAAATCGTGAAGTGACTCTTGCGCCACGTTTTATATTGAAGACAAGCTTTGAATATCATTGGCTTTATGACTGCGAGAAAATCAAAAGGAATTTGTCGGTATTTTCTTACTATGTTTCCTGAAACTAGATTTCTGAACAGTGATTTAATTTCTTGTAAAAATACAGAAAACTGGAGGCGTGGGAGCTTAGGCTTATACAGCGTGGGCTCAAAACCACCAATCCTTATTTGCATTTGGTATTGGGATAATCTACTCTCGTATTTACACGGGTTAAACTGAGAAACCAATATTTACATGCTAAACTAATGAAAATAGATAACCATGATATCACATTCAGAAACTCAAAAAGGGCTCGTTGTCCATAACTCGCCTCGTAGATAGTTTTGTCAGTGCAATATGTTATCAAAAATATATGAATAAAACTCAAAGCTGAGTTTCAGCTTTATGACTAAAAAGAGTGTTGTTGAAGAGCAGATCAAAAGATGCGAAGCACTGAAGTTCGAAGCCA
Organism: Orchestia grillus; assembly: GCA_014899125.1. Lineage (NCBI taxonomy): Eukaryota > Metazoa > Arthropoda > Malacostraca > Amphipoda > Talitridae > Orchestia > Orchestia grillus. The sequence goes on from VOMN01056428.1 coordinate 9,443, forward strand.
ACTATTAGTATCACAATTTTATGCTCGTGTTATTGTTCACAATGCTCTCATCCCATTCGAACTATAAGTTTATTTCTTCAATTACCAGTAACTCGTAAAATATCATATTTGCTATCATTGTGAATTGCGTGCAACCTCTTAGCTTGCTATAAATTTTACAGCAGTCGTGATGCGAGTGGGAATGGAATAGCGTGTTACGATATCAGAACTTCAATTTAATGACATTAATAAGTAACTGTGTGAGGAATAATTCGAAAAAGCGTTGCGTCCGTAGGAATTTACGCTGTAGAAATGTATTAGTAAAGCGCTGTGCGCAAATTAACGCATGTGAAATTACAGTTATTTTGGCACGAGCTTGAAACGAAAGGAAGAACCAAAACTTTCTGCTAAAGAAACTTTTCGTTCGTACAATTCAATCAGTTTGTTTCGAGTTTTAATTCTGATACATGAAAGAACAAAAATATTTTTGCTGGGTCAAATTTGTTACCAACACTTCCTTACTTAAAGCTCATTTCAACGGGTAGTTTGATAAAACTGACCCCTGTTAAACTGTTATTGACTAAACTTTTCAGTGTAGAAATATTTTGATGCGTCAACAAGCCTTAGAAAAAACTTACCAACCATATTACCCTAGTTAACCTCAATTTAGATTAGAACATTTGCCCAGAAGGGATTACTGATTTTGATAATTAGGAGATAAAGGAAACAGAGCGGGAGGGAAGAATTGGCCGTCCCCTCCAGTCACGCGAGGACGCACCTCTCCTACAACGACGCGCGAGACCTGCAGGGTGAGGGAGTACAGCGTAAATGGGGCTGCAGCACCTCGCTCCATTCGAGAGCTAACGAGGAAGCATGTAAAACCCGTAAAATAACAAAAACCATCTCCCCAGACATGATTAATTTATAAGCTGGGAAGGCGTTTTCATTGTCGGAGGTTTTTTCACTCAGCCTCGGGTTTCATTCCAAGCGTAAAAATAATTGTCGTTCATCATCCCAAGAAGACGTTTTTGCTTCAAATGAATGATGGTTGCTCACAAGAAGAGAACTAATTTTTAATTTTTTTTTCATGAAGGCTGTTAAAATGAGCAATGTTCCTGATTAGCTGCAGTTTGTGAGGCCTTTCTCGCGAGGATTTCTTTGAAATCCAAAATTACCTGCCATAGAAATATAATTTAAATCGTTCAAATATTGTTAATTAGTTTCGTGATTTACTACTTATTCGTGCGTACTAATAAAAATACGCTTAGATATTGAAAGCAGAATGACTTATTGAAAATACATTTTCTTGACCTAGTTTCTAATCTGAAATGTGTGAGCCCCTTACTTAATTAACTTAATCAATATATTCGTATTACATTACTGAATGGCATTCAAATTTGCTTCTGTAGTAAAAATTTCCAAGTTCAACTTTTAAAGGCTTGAGTGCAGGTGACTTTCTGAACGAACGAACTCTGTTCACGCATCCCTAACGAAGCACGAAATGATTTTGTGACATTGTCTCAATTGTCACGAAAAAATTCACAGATCCCTTCCAGCTGGAAAGGTTGCGTCAGTGAGCAAATGGCAGAACAACCAATGTCCGGCCACATGTTCTTGATTGTCTGGACTCTAAACTGGACTCTAGACACCCGGACCTTGAATCTGCCATGGGATGTGGAAAAAATTATAAATTGTCATTTCTTGATAAAGTAGTCTAAAGGGAGAATGATAGATTCGATGCTTATGTGTTTCGCTGGGATTCTTTTACCGGTCTAAGAACCAGCTTTTTTAGTTTTACTCTACATGTATACCAAATTAACTGTATTAAACATATGCTTTCTCGTGCCTACGGTATTTGTTGTAACTATGAAAATTTAAATGATGAAATTATTTGTTTGAAGTCATTTTTTACACTCAATGGTTATCTTTTTTCATTATTTTACTACCAAGTTAACAAATTCTTATTGAAAAAAATTATGAAACTAATGAATCAGTTCCTAAACAGTATCATTTCGTGTTTCTACATTTTTTTCAAACCATTATCAGATAAAATGGAATCCGAATTAAATAAGTTTGTGTTTTTTCATATTCTGGATCGCAAATTCCATGTAATATTATCGATTCATTTTACGATTGGCTCACTTTTCAATTTGAAAGGTAAAAGATAGACTACCTTTCGGCATGCAGAAATCCTTGATATACGAATTTAGTTGCGCACGGTGAGCATGCAAGTACATAGGAAGGACCTATCGTACTGTCTCCACAGGGAGATCTGAGCATGCCGGTCGAAGTAATTGTACTGGTAACATTTTATCCTGTCCCTCTGCCTATTCCATCCGTTTCCACGTCGAGCAGTGTGATGTCCCGGTGTACATAGCCAATTTTAATTTTAAAGTGCTAGACTTTGCTAATGATAGAAACACTTTTAAAATTTCAGAATCTATCTATATTCACAAGCTGAAACCTGCCTTGAATGATCTGAATGGTGCCCACCCTATATATATAGTCAATAGGAAAATTCCCCACGATTCCAAAAACTAATTTCATCATGTCACATTTGTGTACTCTCATTTGGTTTGCTAATGTCAGTAATTTTCATACAATTATTTTCTGAATTTTTCGATGAGAGAAAAATTCCGAAACGTGTTCATTTTTTTGAGGGTCTTTTATTGTTAGGAAAGAAGCCAAAGAAGTTTTGTTAAGAGTTGCGTAAGTGGTTTTAATATTTCCCATAAGACTACGTTCCAAGCCGGTTCAATTTTCGATGTACAAAGGAAATTTTTCTAAGGCTGTATCCTTGTCTAAAACAACAGAACTTAAAGTGAAGTACGTTAAAATGGAATAGAATTCTTCTGTTGCGTTTAATTTGGCCAAAACAATTGAAAGAATATATGTTTCAGAACAAGATAACCAAGTAATCCAATAATATAATAATATGAGCCACGGCATCATGTGAAACTGGATTTTCTGGAGTTTTTTCGAGTGTTGGAGCATACAATTCTTTGAAAAAGTAGAGCTTAAATACCTCGATTCTGAAGAGCTGTATCTTAAATATTCTACGCACGTATTTGGGTCCAACTATCTTCACGAAAACATATTCAAATTACACGTTTTTATCTTATGTTTTGGCGAACATAGAGACATAAACACGTGAGATGAGAAAGCGGTCATTGCTCTCGTGGGTTAGGAGCTTAGTGTGTTTTATTTATAATTAAAATACATTTAAAGGGACCGTCACA